>VDFB02000008.1:284816714-284882479 GCA_007258455.2 Sequoia sempervirens | reverse complement strand
TAGTAGCACCAAGTCCTCACATTTTGGCCATCATCTCATCCAATCTTTGTACATAAGCTTTAATATTCTTATCTTTAGACATATGTAGAAGATCAAACTGTGTCTCCATTTTTTTTAGTTTCACTTCTTTAACTCTTTCATCACCATCATGCACTCTTTCCAAGACATCCCAGACTTCCTTAGCAGTCTTCAAATTATGAACCTTAATGCTCATAATGTACCAAACTATTCTTCAAGATGTACTTCACCTTATTGGTTGCTTCATGTACTTTGATCTCTTTAGGCGTACTTGGACCATTAGCAGGAGGAGTGTAAGGATTCTTATAAGCTTTCTCCTCATCATATCCACAATACTCTAGATATTCTTCCATGAATACTTTCTAGATACCATAATTAGTTACATCGAACCTCGGATAATCATAAATCATTTTGACAACCATCCCAGACCTTCCTAGAGTGGTTAAGCTCTTCACCAAGGAACCAAACTCTGATACCAATTGTTGAATAGGACAACTGAGATGGGGGTGAATCAATTGTCATGGAATTAAACCTTTAATTCAATCATTAAAACTAATCCTTCATACTACTTAAATGATTAATCATCAAATGCCAATGTAGAAACTCAAATCCAACACATAAACACAATAACACCAAATTTATGTGGAAAACCCAATAAGGGAAAAACCACTGTGAGGATTAACTCACACTATATAGAATATTAAAATTGATTACAAGAGGCTCACTACTTGAAATAAGGCTCACTTCCAAAACAAGGACTCACTATCTAGAACAAGGACTTGTTATCCAACAAGTCTAATAACTCGGAGGGCTCACTTCCATATATATAAAAAGAAGACAAAGAAGACTTGTTACAAAGAGACTACAATCCCAATGCAACAAAGGATTCCACCACAATCACTCATAGTCATGCATGAATGATAGAGTTCACCTTCTACTCAATGAATTTGGAAACTTGACATTAAGCTTTGCACTGATCTACCACACTCGCATCACACACACTCAATGAATAGAATCAATGTCACATCTAACTACACTTTATATTTTCTCTTCTTGCTCTTCTTCACTCTTGTATATTTCTTCACCACTAACTCATCTTATATTTATACCATCTTCAACTTTGAAACATATCCAAATTCGGCCATCCAAATTCAAATTCAAATTAGGCCAGTGCCAAAACATCCTAGGGTGGAATTAGAAGGAGGGTGACCTAACCACATGCTTCAAGGGACCCAAAAAGATCCAACACGCTTCAACAATTTCAAAAGTAGTATTTCACACAAGGTCATCCAAACCAGTGTAAAACACATAGAAGAGGTTGAAATTATCTTCAATACAAATAGGGAAACTCAACTCTAGAACCGCAAGTCATAAGACTTCATCAAAGAGAAATCTGGACCAACAACATTTCTCTCGGACCTCAACCAAAAACACAGAAAACCATAGTTCACAAGTGGTGAACACAACTTGCAATGTACAACAAATCAATAACCAAAAATATGGATATATCAACTTCTAATGAGCATGAACAACATATTTGAACCACAGAAACATAGGAACAAATCCAAACCAAAACCCAGAGAAACCACTAAATACTTGCAACATATCTTCATTACAATTTTCTCAATATCCTCTATATATACAACCAACAACAACTAGTTGATAACCAATTGACCAGTTGACATCAATGACAACACCTTCAATATTTCCATTCTTGCAACAAAATGAAATAGCATGAAGGAATGATGAATGAACAAAGCCTATGTCACAACTCACCAAACACTTGTATGAACCTTGGAATATAGATGTGGATCTTGATCTTGAGACTTGATTAGAAACAATGTCTTTGAATGCTTGGATGGATCTTGAACACTACATCAACATATTAGCTCAAATAGCATGCATGATGTAAGAGGAATTTGACATGATAATGGGATCTTTATTGTTGCAATAATTCTTTTACAAATCTGCTCTTGAATTCCTTGTAATTCTCTTGAATTGCTCTTGATAATGATCACTTGAAAACTTAGATTTCTTGAATCAAACTTGCTAGGAAGTCTAAGGATGAAACATTGTGAAATGACCTCTTATGTATACATATGTTAACATTAATTCCCGAAATTCAAATAACACAATCCAACATGTGAATACACATTTGAAATCATTGAAATACCACCAAAAACATATTTGAAATTTAGGTCCTAGGCCTAAGTGAGGACGCATTCGCCCTTTGGAGAAGGGGTCCTAGGTCACTTACCTAGGACACACATTATCCAATGTTAAGTGTTATGTTATGGAATTTATGAATGTCAGGTTTCCTCTTCGGAAATAGCAATTAATTGGGCTTGGATTTGAATTAAAGGGGCCAATTAAGGCATAATTAAGCTCAATTAATTAATAAATCCCTAGATTAGTGTGAAAGTGTAAAGGTACACCTTACAACACCAAAAATAAGGCACATTAAGTCCATTTTATTTAACAAGTCCCTAAAATTAATGTGAATATGTAAAATACATATTACAACACTAAATTAAGGCATAATTTAGTTTATTTATTTAATATTATTTCCCAAATTAAGTGTGAAAAAGGGATACTTTTTCCTACACTACAATCCCATCACTTGATATGTTCAACCTTTTGCATCCTAAAATTGAAGCCCAAAACTAACCTCAACCATCAATCATGAAAGAACTTGTTAACAAGGACAACATTGATACTCTTCTACCTTATGCCCATCAAGTTACTAATACACTCATTAACTTAGAAGAGAGTTATGGTCAAGGCTTTAAAATCTTAAGAAAAAATGATGTGACATATCCAATGAACATGAGATCCATCAATTGCTAAAACAACAACCATCAAAAGATACCAAGGGATTAGGATATCAAGATCCTCCTCCCCCACCTCCACCTCAATGAGTGGCCCAATCAAGTAAGAAGCCTAAGCCCTGTAAGCTCAAAAATTACTATTTTTACATACTATAACATAAACTAAACAAAAAATGGATCAACTCCTTCATCTAGGACTAATTACATTTCCACCTATTTGAGAGAATAGAAAAGGAAAAATTACAAACATGGATTATTGTGCATTTCATAGAACTCTTGGGCATCTTACCAATGAATTTCATGCTTTAAAGATGGTATTAAAATAATTTGATCCTCTTGTAAGATAATTTGATCATATAATAGACTAACAATTGCTCACTTTTCTCCTTGTCATGTGATAGTTGTAGAATTATAGCATACTCACTATTACATGCATTGCACACTATGGCAATCATATCTATACTACAAGGAGCACATTCTCATCACCTATCTTGTCTCATCCTTGTCCTACATTTGGGGGAAAGGGGTTAGATTGCCTTTTCCTAGTATGGCATTCGTTGTTGCCCCCTTTGGCTAGTTATCTACCTTCCACATATGATGAACAAGATTGGGATGCAGACGACCTTCTTTAGGTTGGATCACATGTGTCATATTAGCTTTATGTTCTTTCATGTTCTTTGTGTGATTACATGTGCATAATGTGATCCCTTGTATTGTGTTTTTTGGTGTGTCTTTATGTTTTTGAGCCTACTTTGGATGACTAGGAGTAGGCTTGTCACTCCATTGGTGCAAGGATACAAAGGAAGTGAATCTGTTGTGACATTCTTCTATCTATTGTAATGATTATCTTTTCATTTGTCTTGTATTTTCCTTTTGGGGATGATGCATGGGTGTGTCGAGACATTTAAGTCTCTTCCATGCTGACCTCAAAGGATTTTCTCTTATTTTCACTTCTATGTGCAATTCCTCCTTTGTGTTTGTTGTCTCTAATGGTATTTTGGGAATGATAGCAGTTCCAAGATCTGCTTCTATATCATAGCAAAGAAATGCTGGACCCCAAATCCATGGATCCCTTATGCTTTCATCTTTAGGATTGCAAATGTGGCAACTCCTTTCTATGCAGTCTTTATTTGGAAACATATGTTTGGCATAATAGGGCTTCCAACAAAGCTTGCATTTATTGAGTTCCTTTATTCTTCACTTTTAAAGCAATTTCTCACAACATGGTAGGTTACCACTTTTAAAGTATGATTCGCATCATGCTTGTTGCTTGCATGACCTTGTTCAAAGTGTGGTCTTCTTATTTCATGTGATGTATTTTCTTGGTGGTGACATTGGGTTTGATTTCCTTCAAGAGCATGACCTTTCTTGGCATATAGCATTCCTCTTAGTGATAAGGCTATTGCTTGCATTCCTTAAGGTGTGAATCTTTTATCCCCGAAGCTAGTCTTCTTGGTGACATCAAGTGTGATGTTCTAAGGTGAGACCTTTCATGAACTAAGAGAAACCCCTTTGTCTATCCTAACTTAAACATATTTCCTAGCCACTCCAGCATAACACAACGGTTTCACAAGTGTTCTCTTCTTCATGAGTGTCTAGTATAATACAACTTTCTATCCTTGTGAAAGCCTTTAACCATTTAGTGTAAGTAACTTTATCAAAGCTATTAGAAGCATGTGCCTTTGCATGATTGATGCATGGGAGCCTATAGGACTGGCATGACTTCACCCATCCACGTTTTGTATTTTACACCCTTGTAGACCTAGTATGTGTTTCTCTCACATTTCTTTTCTGGGTTCACCTATGTATATTGGACTATACTAGCCCTTGTGAGTGTATTTTCATGGCCAATGAGCATAACATATCTTGCTTTCTTGTGAGCCATGTGAGTGTGTTTGATGGATGTAAGCATACCACAACCTGTTGTTCATCTCTTTTGCATTAATTTTGACATTGTATGATTATGTATCTTGTGTTGTTTCTGCATGCGTCTTTTTATGCCTTTGTTTGTTTTCCATGGGATCTTAGATCCTAGGGGCTTGATTATCCTCCCAGATCCTTAGGGGCTTGATTAGTGGCCTTTTAATGATTTAAATTCAAGTTTCAAATGTTGGCTTATGGAAACTATTTTTTGGGAAATTAGATAAACACTTATAAATTCAAGGTGTTTTTATCAATTCAAATCTAACACACTTTTTGGAGACTTCACAAGAGAAAATATTATTTTCAAGATCATTGAAGAGTAGATTTATTAGTCATATACATCAGTAATCAAGATCATATTATCATGTCAAATTTATCATGTCAAATTTCATGTGTGTCCACATCATGTTTTGGAGCTAACATTGTGATGTAGGTTTCAAGCATTCAAACATCAAATCAAGCATCCAATCAAGCAAATTCATGCAATATCCAAGCCTTAGAGTGATGTGTTAGACTTTAGTCCTCTATGGGAAGTCATTAAGGGTTTGGTGGGTTGTGACATAGCATTGTTCATTCATCAATTCCTTCCATTTATCATTATTTCATTATCAAGGTTTAATTACCAAATATGGGGTTTGACTAAGGAAAATCCCCAATCACCAAAAACATTTCTCTCTCTCTTTGTATTTGTAGATTTATAGGTGAAGAAGGATTGAATATTGATCAAAAGAGCAATTTTTTAATGTTTTCAAAGTTGTTAACATTGTTGTCAAGCCACGGAAACTCAAATTTAGAATTTATTTCTGGATTTCTGAAAATGGAACTTGGAGAAATCAAAAGCCTAGATTTGGAATTAAAGGACTATGGAATCAAATTTTGGACCCCTATACAAAGATCCATTTACCCTAGGGTGAATTTATCCTTCAATAGTGTTCAAAACCTACTTTTGGTGCCTAGTACATGCCATTCTATCCTTTACAAATCTGCCTAAAAGTTACTATTTATGTTCAGCTATCATAATACTCTATATTTCAAGTATTAGGTCTCAAAATTGAGTTTATTAAGGCATGTAATTTTATCTCCCAAAAGTGCAAAGCAATCATTTTTGTCATTTTCTATCATAAGAAAATAAAAATCCTCCTAATAGGGTTGACTCACCTCAAGGTTGAAATTCAATCCTATTCTTGGGAGATCTCTTTTTCTAGTGAAATTAGGGAAAGAGTGGGTGTCTTAGACAGTTTCCATCATTTTTTTTTGGTGTCCACACTCATACCTCTCATACCATACACACCCCCATATCTTTTTTGTTTCAAACCCTAAAACCTACAACATCAACCCTCATCCCTATACCCTACCCTCAACCCTATACTTGAACCCTAAACCATACACTCTCAACCCTTTACCCTATGCCTTATACCCTCAATCCAAACCCTATACCCTATACCCAATATCTGAAACCCTAATCCCTATACCCTATACACTTAACCTTAGACACTCAACCCTAAACATTATTCCTCAAATTTAAACCATCTACCATATACCCTATACCCTCGACCCTATACTTAAGCCCTAATCATTCAACCCTCAACCCTAAACCCTACAACTCTACCCTCAACCATATACCCTATACTTAAGCCCTAATCCCTTAACCCTCAACCCTATACCTTAAACCCTAAACCCTACACCCTCAACCCTCATCCCTATACTGTATACCCTCAACACTTAACACCATACCCTATACTCTCAACACTTAACACTATACCCTATACCCTATGCCTTATACCCTCAACACTCAACATTATACCCTATACCCTAAACCCAATACTTAATCCCTAATCCCTCAACCCTAAACCATATACCTTAAACCCTAAACCCTACAACCTAAACCCTCATCCTTATACCCTATACCCTCAACCATTCACCCTATGCCTTATACCCTCAATCCCTCAATCCCTCAACCCTCAACCATATACCCTATACCCTCAACCCTATGCCTTATACCCTCAATCCATCAACCCTTCACCCTATGCCTTATACCCTCAATCCCTCAACCCTATACCCTATACCCTCAACCCAATACTTAATCCCTCAATCCCTCAACTCTCAACCCTCTATCTCGTACCCTATACTTCAGCCCTATTCCCTCAACCCTCAACCCTCAACCCTATACCTTAAACCCTAAATTATACAATATCAACCCCCATCCTTATTCCATATACCCTCAACCATTCACCCTATTCCTTATACCCTCAATTTCTCAACCCTATACCCTCATCCCAATACTTAAGCCCTACTCCATCAACCCTCAACCCTATACCTTAAACCCTAAACCATACAACATCAACCCTCATCCCTATACCCTATACCCTCACCCTTATACCCTAAACCCTAAATATTATCCCTCAACTCTATACTTAAACCCTAAACCATATTCTCTTAACCATTCACCCTATGCTTTATACCCCCATTCCATACCCTAGAACCTATACCCAATATCCTAAACCCTAATCCTTATACCCTATACACTTAAACTTAGACACTCAACCTTAAACATTATCCCTCAACTATAAACCCTCAACCCTTAACCATATACTCTATACCCTCAACCCTATACTTAAGACCTAATCACTAAACCCTCAACCCTATACCTTAAACCCTAAATTGTACACCCTACACCCTCATCCCTATGTCTTATACCCTCAACCTTATACCCTAAACCCTTAACATTATCCCTCAACACTATACTTAAACCCTAAACCATACACTCTCAACCCTTCACCCTATGCCTTATACCCTCTATCCCTCAACCCTATACCCTATACCCTATACCCTCAACCCAATACTTAAGCCTTAATCCCTCAACTTTCAACCCTATACCTTAAACCCTAAACCTTAAAAAATCAATCCTCATACTTATACCCTATTCCCTTGCCCTTATACCCTAAACCTTGAATATTGTCCCTCAACCCTATACTTAAACTCTAAACCATACACACTCAACCCTTCATCTTATTCCTTATACACTCAATCCAAACCCTAACCCCTATACCCAATATTTTAAACCTTAATCCCTATACCCTGTACACTTAACCTTAGAAACTCAATCTTGAACATTATCCCTCAACCCTATACTTAAGCCCTAATCCCTCAACCCTCAACCCTATACCTTAAACCCTAAACTCTACAACCTCAACCCTCATCCCTATACCCTATACCCTATACTCTCAACACTATACCTAAACCCCAAACCATAAACTCTCAACCCTTCACCCTATGCCTTATGCCCTAAATCCCTCAACCTTATACCCTATACCCAATATCCTAAACCATAATCCCTATACCCTACACACTTAATATTATACACTCAACAGGTTGAACAAATCCCTCAATCTTAAACCCTCAAACCTATACTTAATCCCTAATCCCTCAACCCCCAACCCTATACCTTAAACCCTAAACCCTACACCCTCAACTCTCGTCCCTATACCCTATACCCTCAACCTTTTAGCCTAAACCTTGAACATTATCCCTCAACCCTATACTTAAAACCTAAACCATATAGTTTCAACCTTTAAACCTATGCCTTATTCCCTCAAGCAATACACTAAACCCTAAACCCAATATCCTATATTGTAATCCCTATACTTAACACACTTAATCTTATACACTCAATGAGTTGAACATTATCCCTCAACTATAAACACTCAACCCTCGACCCTATACCCTCAATCCTCGACCCTAAACCCTACACCCTCAACCCTCAACCTTAAACCCTAAACCTTGAACATTGTCCCTCAACCCTATACCCTCAACCCTATACTTAAACCCTAAACCCTACACTCTCAACCCTTAAACCTATGTCCTATAGCCTCAACCCATACCCTAAACCCTATACCCAATATCCTTAACCCTAATCCCTATATCCTATACACTTAACCTTATACCCTCAACTTTAAACCCTCAACCCCATGCTTAAACCCTAAACCCTACATTCAAACTTGTATGGGCTAAACTCTAAACCCTCAACCCTATATCAAATATCCTAAATCCTAATCCCTATACCCTATACACTTAACCCTATACCCTCAACCCTAAACACACATGCATACATACATCCATACATTCATATACATGTATACATACATACATACATACAAGCATAGATTCACACATACAAGCATACGTGCATTCAAACACACAAACAAACAAACATACATACATGCAGGCATACAAGCATACATACAAACATACATATACAAACATACATGCATTAAACATAGACTTATACAAACATACACAAAAACATAAAGTGTGCCATAATGTGAGTGTGTTATAAAATGCTTGTGTTATGTGAAATATAAACATGCATACATAAAATGCACATTTATACAAACATACACAAAAACATAAAGCAAGGCATAATGCGAGCACATTATAATGTGCTCACATTATGTCAAAACTATGACATATCGAAGGGCTCTGGTTTCTAGTGCTAAATTCTTCATCAGCCAAGTGGTGGGGGAGTCTCAGCCCTTCCCCGTGAAGGTTTTCCCATACAGTACCTTTGTATGCCTCTAGATTGGCTTCATTTATTGTCTTTCAATTGCATTAGTGTGTTTTTTTTTTTCTTCTTGTCATTGTGTGTTTGTGTCTAGTTGAGGGTTAATTTTCATTGACCTAAAAGTTTTCTCACTCATGTGTGTGTTATGGAGATGTTTTTAGTGAGTTACTACATATAATTTATGGAAATGAATAAAAGAGATTTATAAAATTAGTGATCATGTGAAATCATATCCACAAATAATCATGAGTTTATTAGGGAGTCTTAATTAGGATTTTTTCTTTCTTAATATTACTTTTTATATCTTGTGACATGCATCATAAGATTATTTTTCCACTTTGTCTATTCTTGACAAATATAGATATACATCTTCTTGTATTTTCATTTATAATGGAATGAATTGTTAGAATCTAATGTTATTCGTGGTAATCCTTATAAATTATATATGCAATTATAGTCTAATAATTATCCCAATTTTTAAATAATTATATCTAATAACTACTAGATTATTGATTATTTATAAATGTTAGTTTTGAATAGGTGTGACTACTAACCCTTTAGGTATTTTTCCACCCCTTATCCTATATTTAAGGAGGTTCTCTCTCATTGAGAGGGGAGGGGGAATTTGAAGATTAATAGTGAATTTTATCACTACGCACAAGAGATTATTGTCCACATGTGATAGTAAGGATAAGTGGTTCCCTAGGTTCAATCTATTTTTTAATAGAACCTTTTGTAAGTATTTTATAATGGAATGATGTTTTTTGGGGGTTTTTAAACCAAAAGAGTTTTCCCCATATATATTGTGTAATGTGTTTGATATGTGTGCATATAATTATCTTTTTATATTGTAATATTAGAAACCTAAGATCCTAATTTCTAACATGGTATCATAACATGTTAAGAAATGTTAATCATTCTTTTCTAAATGATATATCTAAGAGAATTTTTATGCCAATACTTTTTCTAATGACTTCCTTCTCTTGCTAAAAGATTTTTGTAAGAATATTTTTTTATTTAACTACTACTAACCCTTCGTAACATTGAAGATAGATAGATAAATAGATGTAAGGTTGTAATAGAAGATAATGACTAGGTTTACTTTGTGTGTGTTAAGTTGGAAGGTGAGGTTGTCATTCATTTTACACCTTATCCTTGGCTACATCATTTGATATATTGTCACCTTGGTTGGTCCTATATATTTTGATTCTCCTCTCAAAAAACTAGGATATTATATGTCCATTAATTAGTATCAAACAACCTTGTTTAAGGGGTGTAGTTTAAAAAAGGATTCCATCACAACTTTTCATTTTATTTATATTTATAAGTAGTAGTAGTGGATTGAAAAAGTACAATATAATTTGTTTTAGCTTTATAATATCTTATAGAAAAATATAAGATTATTCAAAAATTGCAATCTTCAAGATAGCTTTTCAATAGACCAACTAAACTTGCTAAGCAATTTAGTTAGAGTTAACATATGTGCTGTAAGAACACATCATAAATAAATATATAAATTGAATCACCCTCATTAGATAACTATACCCTCATTGTTTAAGAGATTTTTAGACCACAAAATCAATCTATACCCTTTGATTCTGCCATTGCTTCTATTCTCATCATCTCCAAAGAAACCTTTGATAGCTTTAAAGATTGTACAAAACAACTCTAATTATAAGTTGATTTGTATAGCCACTCTTTTGATGATGTACCCACATGATAATTTAGAACACATCATAAATAAATATGTAAATTGAATCACCCTCATTAGATAACTATACCCTCATTGTTCAAGATATTTTTAGACCACAAAAGCAATCTATACCCTTTGATTCCACCATTGCTTCTATTCTCATCATCTCCAAAACAACCTTTGATAGCTTTAAAGATTAAACAAGACAACCATAGTTATAAGTGCTCTTCTGATGATGCACCCACATGATAATTTGTACAATGTTTGAAGAAACAACAAGATTATTTTGTAACTACAACTAAAACTAAGATAGATTCCTTTGTGAATAAGAAGGATACAACAAGTCTAAAGACTTGCGTATACTTTGCTTCAGCCTGAAAAATCTTATATTGGTTTTGAACCCATGAAAATTTTTGAGTCTTTCATTCTTGGCTTAATCATAGAACTCTCCAAAAACTTATATCTCAAATTGGGAATTAATGGTTGGAGTTTCTATACAGACTGGGGAATATAAACTTCCATTGCTCATATCAAGGCATATCAATGGGAGATGTCAAATTTTGCTCACATTGGCTTGTTATCAACATAGACAAGAAGGACCATATTCTATTTTTACTTACACCAAGTCCATAATGTGTTCCAACCATTAATGCAAGGTTGAGTCTATAGTACATGCTTCATGAGCTTTTGATGCGACATTAATGGTACAGGTGCTAACAATGATTCATCTCTTTTGTGCTCTTGTTACATCATATTGTTATATCACCATGAAAATCTTGTGGTGCTTGATGAAGGAGGCTTTCATGGTATACCAAAAAAGGTTCATATAAATATCCATTTATTCCATAATGGATTGTGTAAGACATTTACTTGAATATAATTCAATTTTGAAGCCAACAATATAAAACCCATACCAATAAACTTAAAGGTTCTGAGGTATTATTGTCTACCGTGAACTTATTGTTTGTAGTAATAGTTCTTTTATCGGTGGGAGTAACTCCTACAGTCAAAATTTTCCATGCAATTGTAATAACACCATGGTATAGAGAAGCAGGCATAAATAACATCAAAGCGGAGCCATGAGTAATTGCAGTGCTACATGTTTACATGCCCTTTTTTACAAACTCGGCCTTGACATTATCCTCCTTTCAAGATTTGTGAATTTTTGAGTTTTTTCTATTATTTTTTGTTTAGTTGTTTAATACACTAGACACACTTCTTAGCATATGAGAAAATTTGGAAGTTGGTAACATTAGCGCAACAATTTTATCCTCCGTGTGCTTAACTCAGGTATGAGTATGAATATATGTGTTCAATAATGTTTATATTGTGTCAATTGATATTATGAGTGTGTGAAATGTGGAAAGTTAGTATCAACACAAACTTTAATGAAATGAATTATATCAAAGATTCAAAGCAAAGAAGCTACTCTAAATTACAATTTAACAAATCTTTCAAAAACGTCTCATTGTCCTCTATTCTTAATGATTCCTTTAACCCTTTGGCCCTCAGATTTCTATATGCACAAAGGCTATTAGAATGCAACTTAAGAAATGAGATTAGTATTCAACATGCAAGCCAACTAAGTTTCTACATGCAACTATATGATAAAAATGATGATGGATACTATGACGAATGGATGATGATGATTAAGATGAATGCACAAATGGTGGTGGATACTATGGTAGTGATCTATATGATTCTACATATGCTCAAATGCAAACTATGGAAAACTAAGATGATACTCCATATGCTCAAATGCTAACTATGAATATGCTAATCTAAAATGCAACTATGATGTAAAAGATGACATAAAATGCAACTATGTTCAAAGCAAAGTGTTAATCTAAGATCTAACTATGATGCAAAACATGATATAAAATGTAACTATACAACTCCATAATGCTCCCAAGTTAATGATTCCTTTAACCCTTTTGCCCTCAAATTTCTATGTGCACAAAGGCTATTAGAATGACACTTAAAAAATGAGATTAGTATTCAACATGCAAGCCAACTAAGTTCCTACATGCAACTATATGATAAAAATGATGATGGATACTATGACGAATGGATGATGATGATTAAGATGAATGCACAAACAGTGGTGGATACTATGGTAGTGATCTATATGATTCTATATATGCTCAAATGCAAACTATGGAAAACTAAGATGATAGTCCATATGCTCAAATGCTAACTATGAATATGCTAATCTAAAATGCTAATTTTATATTTTATATTTTATATATAACATTGTTTTTCCACTTTGTCTATTGTTGATAAATGTAGATAGGCATCTTGTATTTTTTTATTTGTAATGGAATCAATTGTTAGAATATAATGTTATTAGGGGTCATATCTTTATAAAATATATATGCAATTATAGTCTAATAACTGTCCCATCTTAAATAACTATAGTCTAATAATTGTCCCAACTTAAATAATTATAGTCTAATAACTATTAGATTGTTGATTACTTAAAATGTTAGTTTTAAATAGGTGTGACTACTAACCCTTTAGGCATTTTCCCACCTCTTATCCTATATTTAAGGAGATTCTCTCTCATTGGAAGGGGAAGAGGAATTCGAAGATTAATAGTGAGTTTTATCACTATGCACAAGAGGTATTATTGGCCATGTGGAAGTAAGGATAAGTGGTTCCCTAAGTTCGCTCTATGTTTAATAGAACCTTTTGTAAGTATTTTATAATGGGATGATTTTTTTGAGGGTTTTTTTACCCAAAAGAGTTTTTCCCATATATATTGTGTAATGTGTTTAATCTATGTGCATATAATTCTCATTTTATATTGTAATATTAGAAACCTAAGATCCTAATTTCTAACATGATAACATGTTAGGAAATGTTATTCATTCTTTTCTAAATGATATCTTAGAGAATTTTTATGCCAATATTTTTCTAATGACTCCCTTCTCTTGGTAAAATATTTTTGGTAAGAATATTTTTGTATTTAACTACCACTAACCCACTGTAATATTCAGGATAGATAGATAAATAGATGTAGGGTTGTAATAGAAGATAACAACTAGGTTTACTTTGTGTGTTAAATTGGAAGGTGAGGTTCTTATTCATTTTACACCTTATTCTTCACTACATCATTTGATATATTGTCACTTTGGTTGGTCCTATAGATTTTGATTCTCCTCTCAACAAACTAGAATATTAAATGCCCATTAATTAGTATCAAATAACCTTGTTTAAGAGGTGCAATTAAAAAAAAGATTACATCACAACTTTTCATTTTATTTAAATTTATAAGTAATAGCCGTGGATCGCAAAAGTACAATTTAATTTGTTTTAGCTTTATAATATCTTATAGAAAAATATAAGATTATTCAAAAATTGCAATCTTTAAAATAACTTTTCAATAGACCAACTAAACTTGCTAAGTAATTTAGAATACATCATAAATAAATATATAAATTGAATCACCCTTATTAGATAACTATTGCCTCATTGTTCAAGAGATTTTTAGACCACAGAAGCAAGCTATACCCTTTGATTCCACCATTGCTTCTATTCTCTTCATCTCCAAAGAAACCTTTGACAGCTTTAAAGATTGTACAAGACGACGCTAGTTATAAGTTGATTTGTAAGGCCGCTCTTCTGATGATGCACCCACATGATAATTTGTACAATGTTTGAAGAAACAACAAGATTATTGTGCAACTACAACTAAAACCGAAACAGATGTTTGACAAATCTTATACTGGTTTTGAACCCATGAAAAGTTTGAGTCTTTCATTCTTGGCCTAGTCGTAGAGCTCTCCAGAAACTTATATCTCAAATTGGGAATTAATGGTTGGCGTTTCTATAAAAACTGGGGAATATAAACTTCCATTGCTTCAGACCCTCATTTCAAGGCATATCAATGGGAGATGTCAAATCTTGCTCACAGTGGATAACTATTGCCTCATTGTTTAAGAGATTTTTAGACCACTACCCTTTGATTCCACCATTGCTTCTATTCTCGTCATCTCCAAAGAAACCTTTGACAGCTTTAAAGATTTTGGAGACCTTTGACAGCTTTAAAGATTGTACAAGACGACCCTAGTTATAAGTTGATTTACACTCATATCAAGGCATATCAATGGGAGATGCCAAATCTTGCTCACATTGGCTCGCTATCAACATAGACAAGGAGTACCATATTCTATTTTTCCTTAAACCAAGTCCATAATTTGTTCCAACCATTAATGTAAGGTTGAGTCTATAGTACATGCTTCAGGAGCTCTTGATGCGACGTTAATAGTACAGTAGCTAACAATGATTCATCTCTTTTGTGCTCCTGTTACATCATATTTGTTATATCACCATGAAAATCTTGTAGTGCTTGATAAAGGACACTTTCATGGCGTACCAAAAAAGGTTCATATAAATATCCATTTATTCCATAATGGATTATGCAAGACAGTTAGTTGAATGGAATTCAATTTTGAAGCCAAGAATAGAAAACCCATACCAAGAAACTTAAAGGTTCTGAGGTATTATCGTCCACCGAGAACTTATTGTTTGTAGTAATAGTTCCTTTATCGGTTGGAATAACTCCTGTAGTCAAATTTATCCATGCAACTGTAGTAATACCATGGTACAGAGAAGCAGCCAGAAAAAATCACCAAGGTGGTGCCATGAATAATTGCAGTGCTTCATGTTTACGTGCCCTTTTTTGCAAACTCGGCCTTGACAAAGTACATTAACAAATGGCACAAGAAGCACTTCGTTCACATCATCTCTAGGAAAGACATGATCCCAAAATCACGCCATGGATCAAGCTCTCTAAACATTGTGGGTAGACCTAACAATGGGCCCATTGGAGGAATGTAAATTTGCGTGCTGTAATGTTATAGGCAGGCAGGTCGGCCATTAAGCTAACTAATAGATCCTCTACATAAGACCTCGGTCGAGTACATTTCATACCTTGACCTCCAACACATTATTTCTTTTTATTGTGAGTCTAGTTGACCAGACAATTAGCTATGGGTTATTTAGCTTACCCAAGTATCCAAAATATGGATCCTTTCTCACATACAATTTGCTTAAAAAAGAAGAGGGCATACACACTAAAATAAGTCAGTATCAATGGTTCATATTTCGACCTCTAACACATTATTTCTTTTTTATTGTGAGTCTTGTTGACCTAATTAAGTAGTGATACAATTACCTATGGGATATTTACTTATCAACAAATAACAAAAAAAACAATATGGATCCTCTCTCACATGTACAATTTGCTTAAAAAAGAAGAGTGCATAAACACTAAAATAAGTCACCATCAATGGTTCATACATTATTTAAGAGTGTTGTGCCCATCATACTTCATCAAAAGCACTTTCAAACTTTGGTAATTACTTCATTCTAAATTGGTGAAAAGGATCTTGATTATTATGTTATTTTCAAGCAAGTACAAACTTTGAATGTATATTTAAAAAAATATTTTTAGTCTATGGATTTTGTGTTTTTGAAGAACAATCACAATATGCACATGATCTAAAAATTCACAACTTAATGTGGGAAGAATTTATGTGTATCTAAAAATAATTTGTTAAATGTTCAATGAGATTATGGGTTACTTGACAAGGCAAGTGTGGCTTAAATTATCTTTTGAACTAAGTTTGGATCAAAATTTAAGTTTTCAAACCCTATCTTATGCTAGACTATACGTTATTAAACTTGAGTTGCACTTAAATTTGCACAAATATGTCATATTTATACTTCATTCTTAAGTTTAGTAAGCTTAGGTCATACTCCCTAGATTCTAAATTTAGTTATGCTAAAAAGTATCCCATTAATCTTAACTTGACATTGTTATAGATTAGAATCAACTACTACCTTATGTCCTCAATATAGCTTTGATCTTGGATTTTTTAATGATAGCCAAATATGTTAGTTTCATTCCTTGATTTATTGTTCTACTATAATTTATATTCTAGTACATCTTCTCAATATGCAATTATATACAAGTAGAACTAATCAAATATTCTTTATCTAAATTAATTGTGTGCATCAAGTATAACCTTTTTTGAGAGAAAATTTTGGTTCTTACAATCTTATTGAAATGGTTTTTGAATAAAAATACAATACTTTTTATATTGATAGAAACAAAAAAATTACAATTTAAGAATTACATTAGCAAATATATTAGTTGTAGATAATGCTAACAATACTTAAAAACTATACTTGATTTATTTTTTTTGCAAGAACCAAATAGAGAACTTTATAGATTTAGGTAGAAACCTTGTGCTAAATACTCTTTAAAAACTCCCTATCTAATAAAATATGGACTATGCTTAGTCCTTAATTTTGATCCCCTCCAATCCAATATTGAGTTGAGTTAGATTATTTTCTATCCATCAATTATAGAACAAATTAAAAAAGGAAGAATTGAAGATAAGTTGCAAATTTATGATTAATTAATTGTCATATACGTATTCTAGTTGTAACAATAATGTAATTATTTCATCATCCTATAAAATTTGTCTTCTATAGTGATTATGTCACTCCAACCTGCCTATCTATGTATATTTATTTACTCTTTCACATGAAGATGTTTAGGAGAACATCATTGTTTAGTATACAAATAATTTTATTTTTGTGTACACCTCAAAATTCCTTAAGAATTCTGGGTATAAAACACTCATATATATGGGTGGTTGTTGCCTTAAGAAATTGTTTACGGAGTAAACCTAGAAAGGACAACTCAACATTACCTAGAAAGGACAACTCACACATTACTATATTTTTAATAAGATATTTTATAATCACAATAAATCACATTTTTATTAAAACTCATATAATCTCCTTAATAAAGATCATCATAGGGTAAGTGCACAAAGATGAGGGGCAAAAAGGGATCTTAAGTGGCCACTTTTTTTTTTAAATAAGGAAATATCGACCTTATATGAGAAATTGAGGATAATTACACTCAAAATTTTAAGATGCAACAAAAAAAAGGGTCGTAGTGCTCTAAGTCTATTTCCTAATTTTTATTTATTTTTTAAATGGTAGAGATTGAGGGGTTCAAAAAAGGGAGCTACAAAAATTGGTGTTGTTTTTGTCAAAAAAAAAACATAGCATCTGTTGTGGCTCCCTCAAAAGGTTAAATTTTTATTAGCATTTTTAAAATCACTTGATGAGAAATTAGCTAACAACATGTAGTTTATGCCCATTTTTCTAATAATTTTTTTAATGAATATATGATTTTTTACTAATTTTGAAAGTGGACACATCTTGAAAAACATAAATTTGGCCATGCTACCCCTATAATTTTTGAAAACTAATTGAAAATAAAAAAAATTTAATGTGTAGAATGGAGTCTAATTTATAAAAATGTAATTTATTTGAAATTTCAATGAACGATTAAAAAATAAAGAAAAAAAACCAAACATTGGTTTTTGACAAAACAACGGACACACAAACAAAAGAAATTAAAGATGAAATCCTTAACATTGTCAAAATGTGAAAAAAATATATTGTTAAATAGCTAAGAGAGAGCTTAACATTACCCAGGTGTTTGTTTTACTCGACCTTGAAACATGTGCAAACCTGAAGGTTAGCATGAATGAGATTATGTGAAATTTTGTAGAATATGAAAAAACATGTTTTTGGATGTTGGAAAGGTTCTCTGAGCCTTTGGGTTGGAAATACAAAGAAAATTCAAGCCAAAGGCTTGGGGATTCCCAAAGCAAGGCATAACACGAGTGCATTATAATGCACTTGCGTTATGTCATATTTTTTTTTGTATTAATAATAATATAGGTTTTTAGATACAACGTAGGTATGAGCTATAGTAGCTAGACAACATAATAACCACCATATACAACACAGTTCATGATAAATCCTACAACAAGTATGTTGAGATACAACCCAATCAAACCTTTACAACAATTTTATACAAAATTAAGTACAAAATGCAACAAGTATGTGTTAGCTAATACACAATGTATATACAGTGCCAAAACTAGTGATCAAGAGGTAATTTCCAACTTTCATTCCCAAGATTCCTGCTTTCACTACAATCTTCATGAGAGGGCCAATTGGCCAAGGTTTCAATAGCATCAAGCTCATCATCAGAGAAGACCTCCTCTATCTCGAGATTCTCGTTTGTGAACAGTTTTGGAGCTTTGGGACCAGTGGGTTCTTTCTTAGCATTGGTGAGCTATAGTTGAATTCTTTCTAGAAGGCTTCTAATGCTTTCATGAGCACTAAAAGATTTGGTTTCCCTTGCTTCCAAGTATGACTGTATTTGATCTCCTTTTGGTGGATGAGCACAATCCCATCTCTCAACAACTTTAGGAATTTGTTCTCTAAGATTTCCATGATGACAATTACCTACATTGCAACATTAAAGAATGCGAGTCTTTTACATGACTCAGTAAGTGCCCTCTGTACCCCACTAAACTAGTCCTCATTTCTTGCCTTCCATTGAACCATATTATCTTAGTTGATAATGGAAACCAAAACAGATGCATATCTTTATTCATCTTTTTATCATTTCCCAAAAGAATTTCCTTCTAGTTAACTTTACCATCTTGCCCCCATATATTCTGGTTAAAGCAAAACAATTTCTAGATTTCATTAGCATAAAGACAATAAAAGAGAATATGGTTCATAGTTTTAGGCACCCTGCAAATGCTACAAATATCAATGTTAGAATTGTTTAACTTATATGGAATCCTTTGCAATAGTACAAGCCATCTAAAACAATTTTTTGTTGCATCCATGCAGTATTATGCCATAATGAGGAAAAGAATTTTTTCCAAACATTACCTTCAATGTTAGTTTTCTAGACCTTATTTAAATAGTTAGTGGGAATGTTTGCATTGTTTATTTCTTTATAAATAAAAGCTTAGTCTTTACATCATGGAGAGGGATTGACCCTTTCCATAAGAATTCAATTGGATTGTCATTCCATTTATCAAAATTGATATTTGCAAGCTAGCTTTGGCAAGCATCCTTTATAATAGAAAATGTTCTTATGCTAGACTAAGGAAGCCCATAGTTTTCCTTTAGTTGGTCCCAACAGATCAATTTACCATCTTTAATGATATTGCTAAAGGTCTTGACACCAACCTGGTTCCACTTTTTTGTAGAACAACCTTGAAGCAAAGCCAACACGGTTTCCCCTTGTGCTCAAGGTTCCACCAAATAGACCTACTTGGATGGAACAGATTGCCATTGTGACCAACTAATTGAGTACAATGGACCTCCCCTTTAATCAATTCCCATGCCTTCCAAAGGCTTTTGAAGACCATTGAACCTACATGTGCTATTGGATATTTGGTAATGATTAGATCACTGAAGGGTAGTGATTTCCAAAACAACCAATTTGGGTACAACTTGAGAGATGTTGTTCCTTATCAGGAGCTTTTAGGGTTCATCCCACTCAATGGATTTGATGACCCATTTAGCATTAAGAGCAATACCATTCTTCTTTAGGTCCTTGAGACCCAAACCATCATGTGGCTTTTCTAAACAATACCAATCCCATTTAATAGAGTGCATTTTCCTCTTTCCTTTCCCATTAGACCACAAGAAACTTTTGATTTTTTTCTAAACCTCATTAACTTGATAACTATTGAAGGACCAAGCAAATGCAAAAGAGATGGTATAAGAAGATCTAGGACTTTTTGGCGGACCTAAATCCTGCCAGCTAAGGAGAGAAATTTCCTATTCAAACCATCCAATTTCTTCTCAATTTTGGCTTTAATCCATAGCCAAATTTCCTTTAGGTTGGGGGAATTAGAGAACATGATCCCCAAGTATCTGAATTTTTTTTTGGCTCCTCCCCACTGAAAATCAAATTTCTACAGCCAATTTGGTGGTGTATCCTTCCAGCCTAGCATCACAGATTTCATCCTAGAGACCCTAGCTCTAGAAGAAAGGAAGAATAAGTTAAGATTATTCATTATATTGGTGATATTTTCTTCTTTTAGCTCTAAGAAAATAGAGGTATCATCAACGCAAATTGTATGTTTAGGAGCTCGTTCTGATTAGGCAGCCTTAGGCCTCTCACCTTTGGGGTGTTAAGATTTTCTCTTAGAAGGTAATGGAAGGCATAAAAGGCAATGCAAAATAGTGTAGTGGAAAGAGGACAACCCTGCTTGATTGACCTCTCAAGCTTGAACATTTCAGACCTAGAGCCATTCACCTCTACCTAGACAAAGGGATCTTTCAATAGAGTGCCCACCATATTACAAAATGCTTGTCGAAACCCGAAAGGACCAAGTGCCATTTGAAGGAAATCGCACTCCACCTTGTCATAAGCCTTTTCAAAATCAAGTAGTAGCATGGAAACATTATAACCTAAGCATTTAGACCAATCTAAGGCCTCCCATCTAGTTATCAAGTTCTCTAGGATATACCTACCCTTGATAAATCATGTTTGATTGGAGTTTATAAATTTAGGGAGTAGGTTGGTTAGCCTCATGGCTAAGATTTTAGCTAGAACCTTATAAGAAACATTCAGTAAGGCGATTGGTGTCCATTTTTTAATCAAGGTTTTGTCCCCATCCTTAGGAAACAGTTTAATGAGACCTTTATTGATGTTGGTCCCCAAGGATCCTTGATTTAAAGCCTCCATATAGACCTGATGCAAATCATCGCAAATCTAATCTATGCATACCTTATAAAACTCAACGTGTAACCCATCAACTCTAGAGGAGACTTATCATTACTCATGGAAGCAATGGCTTTCCTTATTTCTTCTTTGGATATGCTTTTTGAGAGCCTTACATTGTCTTCCTTAAAGATTTTGGGAGGTATCAACCTCTTAATAGTTATTCTAGCATCTTTACATTCAGGTTGCTACTACCTTTAGATTTAAAGAGGTTCTTAAAGAATAGGAAAAACTGATTGAGAATTTCCTCTTGGCTTGACAAGGATACACCATCATGGAAGATTTGCACAATTTTCTCCTTTAACGCTTTTTCCTTGATGTACCTGAAGAAAAATTTAGTTCCTTTGTCACCATTACTTAGCCAGTTGAGCTTGGATCTAACTTTAAGCCCTTGAATCTTGGTGATATGAAGCTTTCTCAGGGAACTTTTGGCCTTGTGAAGCTCCTCATAGAGATCTTTACTAAGAGGATCACTTTGAATCCTACTTTCAACACTATGGAGCACCTCTTGGAGCCAGTTTTTCTCTCTTCTCCCATCCATTTCCCTCTTTTTTTGAATGTTCTAAAAAGTTATTTTCCACCCATTTACATTCTGGTTCCATCTTTCTATAGGGCTAAGATATTTAAGTAGCCATTTGTTCACACCCCTAAGGGTTACTATGGCTGCCATACAATCCTTATCTTTCAAAAGATTGGTGTTGAACAAGAAAATATCCTTGGTTTTGGGATTGAGCTTGGATCCATTATTGACACTTATGTTAAAGCCTTGATAGGATGGTGGTTAGATAAGGTGTACAGGTAGAACAACACCTTACCCTCATTATTGAGGGGCTCAAAGTTGAAGTGATCTTTATTGGCATAGAACCTGACTAGCTTGCTATATATTCTCTTGCCTCCTTTTTGGGCATTGCACCATGTTGTAGTGTAGAAAAATGTATCCCTTTACATTTTCACACTTGTTTGGGCCCTTCCTGCTGAAATTGGGCTTCTTTATGCCTTATTTGGTCCTATTTTGCATATACAAGCCTTAATTAATGCATCTTTCTGAGGATAATCCTGACACATATGTAATGAGCAATCATAATTTAATGATTTTGGTTTGTATAGCCCAAATTTAGTAATCTGGGATTGATACACCACCATGGGTATATGGTTCCCACCTAAGTTTTGGGGCCCCAACCCTGAATTTAGCATAAAACTAAACATTTCTTGGAATTTGTGTCTCAAGCCTAGGCTACTGGGACTCATACACCCCAAGTGGTGTATGAGTCCCGCTTAGCTTGGACCTATTTTGAACTCAATTCTTGGTTGGATTTTATTCTCCTAGATCTAATGTTGGCCTGTAGTGTTGTAATTTTGGTAAATTTGGCATAAACACGTATAAACACAAGGTTATTTCACGTATTTTCTCCTAGAAAGCTTACAAGTCATCTAGCTCTTTTTGAGATCAAGCATTCTAACAAGTTCATGATTACAAGATTATTCAAGAGTTATTATCAAGCATTTTGCAACATTATTCAAGAATCAAGCATCATGTCAAAGTCATCATGCATCATGTTTGTTTTTGAGCTAACATTTGTGATGTAGGTATCTCATGATTCAAGCAAGCATTCAAGTCAAGATCTACAACATATAATCAAGAGTCAATATCCACATTCATGCTAGCCATTACATACAATTTTTTAGCCTTTTGTTCAAGGGTTTGGTGAGTTGCAACATCACATATTGTTCATTCATCATGTTCCTTCTTTCTATTTGATTTCATTTCAAGGTTTGATTACCAAAATGGGGTTTGACCAAGGTAAATCCCTATCTACTAAAAAAAAATATTTTTCCCTCTCTTTGATGTGTGATTTTCAGGTCTAGATTGAAGGTCCATTGAAGAGCAAGATTGGAGAAAATTTTTCAAGTTGCAAGTTGTCAAAATTGTCATCTACATTGCAAGATCATAAAAAGTCATCTATAGAGCAAAATTCAATGTTTCAGACTTAGAGATTTGACAAGAGAGAAGCTACAGGAGAACATCAAAATATATTAGAGTTTTAGGTCAACCCTAATACTGGGACTAAATTTCCACTTGTGGTGTATGAGTCCTAGTATGTACCAATTTTTAGGCATTTTCTATAGATTCTGGTTTAGCAGTTCCAGATTCCAATTTCGGCTTGAAACTCTAAACTAGGAATAAATTTCCCCTACTAGTGTATGAGTCCTATTGTGCATTACAAATTAGTATTTCCAGCATTTCAAACCTCAACTCAAGCCTCTTTAATTTTGATGTTCACCCCTATTTATTTCTAGTTTATTGTTCTTATTTGAGTTCATTTCTAGGTCATTTACTTAAGTTTGCATATCATTTACATTTTATTGTCTTTCTAAGCCCTTGCTTGGTGGTGAACCCCCCTTTTATTCTTTAATAATACCCTAGGACACCTTATTGTAGATATATTTCCCTCATTCCATCCTTAGATTGAGATCTCTAAAGTTTCCTTGAGTGAAACTTGAAGGAAATTGTAAAGGTCCGAAAAATTAATTTCCAAAATAATTCAATAGAATTAAATAATTATAAAATGGTGTAGAAAAGATGAATAACTAAATTACTTTCATCCCTAGATTCAAAAGGAATAACATACATCAATGAATCAAATTATATCAAATCAAGGTTGTACCTTCATTAGTTTTAGCCATGTAGGCTTATACATGAATTATCATCTCAACAATACATTTAAATTCAAATACTGTAATGCAATTAAGGAAATAGAAAAATCATAAATGCAACCACAATAGAACCATAACACAAAGAATTTTCATGAGTGGAAAACCCTCATAAAGATGAAAAACCATCACTTACAATTACAAACTATTTCACTATCATGACCATTTACAACTTCATTACATTTTTTGAATAATAAAGTCATCAATTACAAATGGATCACTCTAGTTCCCTACATAAAATTTATCTTCTTGAGATGAAAACAAAGCCTCAAGAGAATTGAAAGCCAATGTCCAAACAGTCCTCGCTATCTATATGTTCTCTTATTTTAATATTTCTAACTCAATGCAAGCAACCATTACAACAAAGTGTAACACGTTTAGCAAAGAATTGTTGGCTAGATGATTAAAGTTGTAAAGTAGCCATTTCTAAGACAAAAGTGCATACAAAATCTACACACACTATTTCATTTTGTCTCGCTGAGCTTTGCACCCTTGTTGATTCATGTATAACATTGTCCCCATATGTTGTTAAGACTTACCTGCCATTTAATGCAGAGATGGAGCACAAAATATTGAAAATGGTACGCTTCCAATCCAAGTTGATTATATTTAATGATAGTCTAAAGGGTTTCTCTGTTTTTGAATCAATATTGTCATTCATTTTATAATTATTGTTTGATTCTTAACTGTCCATAAAAATACTTCATGTTTTGAGTGCTTCACTTGTTATCTTTTTTTTATATATATATAATTCCATTTCATCCAAACAAGCCAAATATACATCTAAAAAAAGACTAACTATACTTAAGAAATTATATTACTGAGCTATAGTAGATTTTCCTCTTCATTTACTAATATATTAAATTTCAAGTGCAAAGGAATGTTAGTTTCACCATGGGTTTATGAGTTTCACCATGAAAATATTGAAGATTTTTTATCTTTTACAAAACTTTGTCATTATATGCTGATAGCATAAAAAGTAATAATAAATAAAATTTGGCCCTTTTTCTTTGTCGTTTTGTAATTCCAATTAACTTTTTAATGATGAGTAGTGTTATATGCAATAGAATTTTTACATAAAAAATGAGTGGAATAGCGTCATATTATTGGCTTAGATAGTCTAAGCAAACTTGCAAAGTGACTGGTGGGAACCGACCATTATCTTGTACAATATTGTAGTCTATCTTTTTTTGTACAAAGACAAAGTATAATTTGGTATGTTTAATGATAACAAACACAAATAATTCTGTAGTTTAAATTAATTTGAAGTCCACGGAACCATCTGAGGTAGTTAGAATTACAAATCAGTTTTCTCTATCTCTTCCCACATGATACCTACTAAAACCATAGGTTTGAATTTCTAGTTTTGACTTAACTTAGTTGCTTTCAATCCATGCAACCTGAAGTATTGAGACTATGAGTTGCAATAAATGATTTTTTTTAAGAAAAATGAAAAGAGAAAATAATGCCCAAAGGTGAATGCCAAAAAGCAATATATCCAAGTACATAGAAGATATATGTTAAAAAATATTTAAATATTTGAATCGTTATGATCATTTCTTCTTCAATTAATTTTCCTGCTTTTGAAACCTCTTGAAAAAGAATTTAGGAGTTAATCTATATAAGGTTATATCCAAGGTAATATGTGCCTGAATGTAATTCGCCTACATTTGTTAGATGTTTTTTTTCCCTCAAATTCTTTCATCTTATAATAGGGTTACATGGTATGCCTCTTCCTAAAAGCCTTTGCATGGCTAACATGTGCTATGGTTACAGAGTTGAAGATAAATGTTTATTGGCATTAATTCTTTCCCTTGAATTCTAATAATAGTTGTGTATCTCTTATATTCTTTTTCCATAATCAACTAACAATTAGTTATAGTAGTCCACATATCCAAGTGCTATCAAGATAGGCCTAGTTATGCCTCACTTGGTGTAGACTAATGGCTCCTCTAAGGGCTCCAAATATTTCACATCATTAGGTAGAGTGGATTCTTGAAACCAAGCTAGTTTCCTATTCTCTTCACTAGTTTACTTGATAAAAATAAGGTACATGTTACTATTAGCATTATAGTGTTTTTGCCTAGGGTGGTCTATATGCATTGATAGACATCGTGTGATAAAATTTCTGGCTCAACATTCATGATCAATATTGTTCTTTCTATATGTTGAATGTTTTCACTTCCCTTTGCTCTTTCCATTATTTCCATTTCCTCATTTATGCTATGGCACATCAAGTTTAACATTTTAATGTGTTTAATCATTATGTCTTTGAGATTCCCACATGTAAATGTATTCCATTGTATGAACACTCTTTCAAATTTTTATGAAGTGACAGGCATTTAAAGAAGAAGTATCAAATTTTTCAAGGTTGGTTGGGCTTAACATAGTTAGCAAAAAAATGACTAATTTATGAAGATCAAGATTATCTAGTGCAATCTAATTATAACTAACATGTATGTTTTATGAGACTGGATGCATGGAGTAGAGAGGCCAGGTGAAAGATTAATTAGTATACTACATTTACATACACACATGGATTATGCTAAAAGTAAAACTAAAACTATTACATAGCTAAAATCAGGATCACTCTTACAATCACTATCATGGATTGTGCTGTTGCTGTCAAGAAATTGTCAAACATCAATGTCAAAGAGAATTTGGTTTTACTAAAAAAATTCAGTCTCATACATCATAGAGCATTGCATATACGTAATTAATTATCAATTATTCAAAAAATTATTGCATCAAGGAAAAATATAGAATATGTTTGCACATAGTAGAAACAAGAAAATATTTTAACGAATGATTCATACCTTTCAATTCCAAATTTTTACTAAATTGCTTCAAACGATAAACTTAATGAAAACTCCATAGAATATTTTCCTTCATGAATAAATCACGATCCAAAAAGAAAATGCTTTCATTGTAACAATCCAATGCATGTACTTGGATAGAACTATGGAATCAATTTTCTTTCTTTTGGTTGTTGTAAGTCCTCAGTTCGCTGCCTCTTTCCTAGCATACCTGCAGCTAGCATATTTGTTATGCTAGAATTAGAAGTAGAGGAAAAACTTGTTGGCTGCTATAACATTTCCTCTTTGTTTGCTTCTTTTTGCAAGTCTGATCTTATTTCACTAGACTGGATTTGCATAGCCGTAGCAAGCTCCCTTTTTCAGTTATATTTCTTTTCAGAGAAAAATAAAGATCAAGAAACCATATTATGTCCTTTCCATTATAACTTTTTCCTTCTTTAAAGATTTCTTCCCAAATTTTTCAATAACCAAATCTTTAAAATAAAAGTAATTAGATCTTGAAAATAAAAATAATATTTCTTTTTCAAGCTTAATATTTATCCTTGGTAAAAAAATAAAGAAATGCCTTTTTAATTGTAAATTAAATAATGATTCTAGATAAATGTTAAAGAATATCATTCAATTGCAAATAAAAATAATTATTCTACATAACAAATCATTATCATTTATTTGCATTTGAAATAAAATCTATAATTAAATTATAATAAATTCCTTTTGTCTCATTGCACTTTTATTTCAATACAAATTAATTTAATTAAACATTCAGAATTACAAACAACATAATCATTGCATCAAAATAGTATTATTGAATTATAATTACTTATTGAAAATAGGGGTTGTGACAGAAATAGGTGGAAAGGTCATAAACCCTAGTTCCAACCTTGAACATAGAACCTATGAAAGAAGTGATGAAATGAGTAGAAGATGATTCGGGTTCCTTAGACTTCACACCTTCGTTTATGGGAGAGTACACAATCACAACAAAAGAAATTGAAAAAATAAATCAACCAATGGTAATGTCAACGCAGAATTTAGAAGAAAAATCACAAGTATCTACCTCATCTAATCTAAATGAAGACACAAGCTATACAAAAAACTTTGATGAGATAGATTATCAACAACCACCAAACCTGAAAGAAATGGAGAACATTCATGGAAAAGGTTATGAATTTATGAGACAACTTGGCTATAGTGGAAAAAGGATGTGGAAAGAAAGAGCAAGGCATCTGTGTTCCTATAGAACCTAACACACAAGAAACAAAAAGTGGTTTGGGGTATTGCCCTTCTAAGATAACATAAGTAAAGAAAAACCTTTGTTAAACATAAAAACCATCATGTGTAACCCTAAAACAACTCTCACCTTGAAGCATCCTGAATTGATTGATACAACTTGTGAAGAATCATTGAAATACTTCAAAGATGACAAATCCTTGAAAGAAATGTTAGGATTTTATGATAAGCCATTTACTCCTAAAAAGAAATGGGTTACATGTGCTATGATTAGTACTAAGCAAGAACATGGAGAAAAGGAAAGTAATGCAGATAACAAAGAATACAATCCTGAATTTCTGAAACAAAGTGCATTTCCTTTGGGGGATACAATTGATATATCGATGGATATTGATAACAAGGAGAAAGTGATTAAGATATGAAAGGGCCTTGATGATGATGAAAAAGAAGACCATGCAACTTTACTTCATGACTTTCCCAAAAATTTTGCTTGGACTTATTCAGATATGTCGAGAATTGATGCTAAGATAGTGACACACAACATAGTCCTTGCAGAGAATGCTAAACTAGTAAGACAAAAAATACAAAAGGTGAATCCTAAGATATCCTTATTGGTCAAGGATGAGATTGAGAAACTTATAGAAGCTGGTTTTATATGACTTGTAGATTATTCTCCTTGGATCTCGAACATTGTTGTAGTCGCAAAACTTGATAATCGTATTAGGATGTCTACAAAATTTCATGATTTGAACAAAGCATCTCTAAAAGATGATTTTCGTACCCTTCCTAATATTGAAATGATAGTCAAATCGGCTGTGGGATATGCTTTATTATCATTTATGGATGGATTCTCTAGATATAATCAAATCTTCATCAACCCTCAAGATCAATGCAAAATAACATTTACTACAACTTGGGAAACATTTTTTTGGATAGTCATGCCCTTTTGATTAAAGAATGCATGCGCAACATATCAACGAGCTATGACACTGATATTTCATGATTACATACATAAGATTTTGGAAGATTATGTTGATCATATTCTAGCCAAATCTTTAAAACGACAAGATAATGAAATTTTTTAAGGTTTTATCATATCTCATAGAGGAATTGAGGTAGACACAAAGAAAATTAATGCTATAGTTAACATTCCACCTCCTATAAATATTTCACAATTGCATACTTTACAAGGAAGAATTCAAGCTATACATCATTTTGTAGCATCCCTAGCAGACCAAACATTACCCTTCATGCATCTCCTTAAGAAAGAAGTTCAATTTAATTGGAATGAGGATTGTAAATAGGCTTTTGATAATTTGAAAGATTACCTTGCTACTCCACCTATTTTAGAACCTACTATGCAATACAAATCATTCATCCTTTACACAACAACATCGACCTATGCCCTCATAGCATTGTTGGCTCAACAAGACGAAAATGGTAAAGAACATCTTGTTTATTACATTAGCCGCACTCTAATTTATTACGAGACATGATACACAATGATATAAAAACAATGTTTGGCCTTTGTATTCACTACTAGTAAATTGAGACATTATTTACTGAATGCTGAAATACATGTGATGATGAAATTCGATCCTTTAAAACATCTTTTCACTAAAAAAAAAATTATCAGGACGCTTAGCTAAGTGGGTTATGTTGTTAACTGAGTTTGACCTTAAATATGTCTTGCAAAAAGAAATTAAAGGATAAGCCTTGACCAACCAATTAGCTAACACTCCCTCTCTCCTAGCGTTACCTAATAATGATTCATTCCCTTACAATAATGTGTTGATGATTGAAAATAATACATGGGAGTTATATTTTGATAGCTCTAAGTGTAGAACAAGCTCTGGCATAGGGGTTATAATAGTCCTGCCTACAGGAAAGCCTATTCCCTTGCCCTATCACTTAAACTTCCTAATCACAAACAACATAATAGAGTATGAAGCATTAATTGTTGGATTATGTGCTACTTTAACTCTAGGAGCCGGAGACATTAAGATATTCAATGATTCACAATTAGTTATTAAGAAAATACATAGAACATATCAAGCAAAGCATGAAAAATTATCAAAATACTAGGATATCACAATGAATCTGTTAGAAAGCTTTGATTCATTTACCATTGATAACATCCCATGAAAAGATAATCAACATGCATATGTAATGGCAAGTGTAGCTTCCTTGATATCTCCACAAGACCCTTTAAAAGATTTCACATTTACTATGCATACGATTATGAAACCATCAATTGAATATACGATCCAAGAAGTATCAACCATCATGGAAAGCTCTAGTGAATGGTATACACCAATATTTAATTACTTAAAAGAAGGTACCTTTCTTGAGCCGACAACTAAAAATACTCGAGCCCGCCTTCGAAAACTCGCATCTAGATACATAATTCTTGCCGATTGTGTTGTATCAAAGGTCCTTTGATGATATTTTAGTTAGATGCCTTAAACCATCCGAAAACCCCATAGCACTTGTAGAAGCTCATGCAGGTTCTTGTGGGGGAAATTTTGGAGGAAGATCATTGGTTCAAAAGCTAATCCACATAGGATATTATCGGAGACATATGGAACGAGATTGTTTTAAATACATTAAGAAATTTCATATGTGTTAAGAACATAGCAATTTGATTCACTCTCCTACTTCTGAGCTTCAAGCCCAAGTTCCTATTTGGCCATTCTAGGTATGGGGTCTAGATCTCATTGGAAAAAAAATTCCACCCTCTTCTGCCAGACATACATTCCTAATTACTGCAAGAAATTATTTTACAAAATGGGTAGAAACTATTCCTCTTCATTCAAGAACTACTAATGTAATATTTTATTTCATATTGGAACATATTATGGCCCTCTTCGGACTTCCTTCTGCATTAGTTTTAGACAATGGAACACCATTTAAGAATAATAACATGAAGTTCTTAGAAACATTTAATATTCAACATCGTTTCTCAAAACCCTACTACCTGCAATCTAATGGTCAAGTTGAATCAACTAATAGAACCCTTGAGCAAATATTAAGGAAAATAGTAAACAAACATAATAAGGATTGGCACACATAGTTAACATATGCATTATAGGATTATCGTACTAGTATTAGAACATCAACTAGGAACACTACTTACAACCTTGTCTATGGTACCGAGGCCATAATTCCCTTGGAGTTAGAGATCCCTTCATTAAGAATTTCTCTTCAAGGGCTTATTGATGACAATAATTATAAAGAACAACAATTGCATTAGCTTGAAATGCTTGACGAATAATGCATTAACGCTCTTGAGCATCTTCAAGCTTATTCCAACAAATTGCAACATTGTTACAATGATCATGTCATCCCTTGTTCATTTAATAAAGGTGACTTGGTGATATTTGAAAATCAACATAACATCAATGCCGCCTCGATGGAAAAGGGAAAATTCAGCCCTAATTCGTTAGGACCTTACATAATTGATGAAAGTTATGGATCTGGAGTGTACATGTTAACAGAAATGGACAATACACCTCTTAACAAACCTATTAATTCTATGCATTTGTGCCAATACTATGTCTAATCTTCTTGAATAGTGTGAATGAAAAATAAGTGGTGTTAGAGTTAGTAGATGACATTCTATCTTCTTTCACATTGCTTAATTCTTGACAAACAATCATTTGTGTGTCTTGAACACTAAAGTAATTATTTAAATTAATTTTAGGTGGTTACTTTAGGTTTCATACTATTCAAGTTAATCTTGTATGTTGTGTTAGATTAGATCCTTATATGCATTTAATGTTCTACAATTAGATCATAGGTGCATTTAATTTAGCATAATATACTCAATCATAATGTTGCATCTAAAATAAAATTACAATCGTTTTAATTAGATCATGAAGACATTTATTAAGTAGTCTTACAAAGATTATTTGATAAATCACATTGCCATCTAACTTAAACACATAAGCATAAAAAATCAAGCTTAAATGATCATATATATATATATATATATATATATATATATATATATATATATATATATCATCAACTATACAATGCTAGTGTGCCTATGGATACTAGATCCCTCGGGACTTGGTGATCGTATCTGTCAAGAAACGGTAGTATGTGATCATGAACTAATAAGATAATCCAATGCATACTGTAGGCCCCCTACTCATCCAACTGTTGTGGCCTCCCATCTAACAACCTCTAGGTGCTCTTTCTCTATGCAGTCTCTATCCACCTATAGCCTACAAACCTCTGCACAAAGCCTTTCGACCTCTGCTGGATCTCAAGATGACTGAAGCTCCTCATATGCAGGTTGTAGTGCTAACAGAGCACCCTTAGCTTGATCAACACACCTAGTAGCACCCTTGTATGCTCCTCTTAGCCTCACCAAAGGATTGAACTATAGATGGGGGCATGTAGTCTATATTGATAGCCTCATTTATGAGTGAAGAAGGTACTATCTTTGCAGCCACTTGTCGGTAGAGAACATGTAACTCTTTCACAGACCCTAAAAGATAGAAATCATAAAGCTAATTAGTACACATCATGATATTTATATATATAAATCAAAAGTATAATCATAAAATAATAAGCATAATCATAACTAATGTGTCATCACCTCTAGATCTCTGGCTGGCTGTGTAAAAAATAACCTCATCCTATGTAGGAGGCATAGGAAATGTGCTAGCCTCTCCATGTTCATAAGTGTTGGTGCATGCTACGACTACTGATTATGATCTAGTAACATGGGTGGGAGTTGAATCTCTCCACTCATGGGTAACTAGACCCTCATTCACTATATCATCAGCCTCACTCATTAACTGGCCCTTGCCCTCATCCTCATCCTCATAGTTTGAGTCTACCTCCTCATCGTATTCCTCCTCTACCTCATCCACAAACAAGTTTGCCGCCCTGACCCCTATCTCCTCACTTGTCTCCTCCTTGTCCCTATAATCTAGAAGAGTCCTTGCAAAGCCTACAGGTTGATCCATAGGAAATACTAGAGCTGGTCATACTACATCCCACTACTCCTCATATGCATTTGTAACACTGATGTCATTAGTGTTGAAGGCTAAGGGCATGTTGAGATATGAGTCATCTAAATCATTGAATACAACATCGTCCACTATTAGTCATCTTGTATCTCTTGGTCTCTGGGCACTCACATTGATTGCCTATAAAATGGTCATGCTATTGGTGGCACTTGTACTTGTATGAACTGTCTCATGACACAATCATAGTAGAATGGTCTTACTATGTAATTGTTCCTACCTAATAGAAACATGTTTCTCTACATCCTCCTTAACTAGTGAGTCTCATTTGGCCACTATGGTATCAACTAGTAGGGTCTCCATAAGATCTCCTGATCTAGGCAGTCAACTATGACTCTCTAGAAATGTAAATCTCCATACTACCATGCTCATCTTAGTGGATAATTAAACGAGCATGGATATCCTAGGGCACATATATACAAAAATATTGTCAACTTGGTGCATGTGATATTCTCTAGGCACCAAACCTGTAGAAGTGTATAATGCACCATGCTCTCGACCTCGTGATATGTGAATTATCCTAAATCATAGTATAGATGTGCAAGAATTCTACAAACCCATGCATAGATGGTCTTGCAATGGTCCATCTTCCATATCATATGAACTAGGCCTCCATCTAGGTGTGCTCCCCACTCATTTGGGACTAGTACTAGTGCTACGGTGAATATCATAATCCATCTCACACGTGGTGATCATGCATAAAGCAACCACTATAGCTTGATATGTAGCCCCATGATCTCATCTCAAACTGATCCTCCAAGATAGTATTGTATATCTGTTCTCATCTTCATGTATGCATGGTCCTCTATGAAATGGACAGTCTCACCTCAAATGGGAACTCAAATAATGTAATGCAATCCTCTAGAGTGATCATCATCTCACCGGTGGGTAATCGAAAGGCGCAGGTATCTTCATCCCACCTCTCTGCTAATTCCATAAGCATGGCATCATGGTATCTCATAGGAGGCATGAGATATGCCCAATATATCTGAGTCACCTGTAAAGTTTGTGTCTCCTCCTCTGATAGTTTTGCGACTAAATCTGGTAATTGACAGAATAATATACCATTGAGATGTTGTCGTGATTGAGGAGGAATCTAACAAAAAAGAAAAAATATCTTCTATAAGCATTTTAAAATCTTAAATCTATACACCAATAGTCAAAAAGTGTGCTAAAGTTTCTCTAAGGTACTTTTCTAAGGGTCCTAAACACTTTATTCCCTTTTTGGGACACTTCGCAAAGAAATGGGACACTTTGCAAAAATGTGGGACACTTTGCAAAAAGAGGGGACACTTTGTGAAAATAAGGGTCGCTTTGTGAATTTTTCTTCCAGGGTCCTAAATCTATCTAAAAATGCATAAAAACATCAAGTAAGTACATGGAATCAAAGTAAAGGCAGAGAATAATCCACTCATTGGATGCTATAGATCACCTCAAGCTACCTCCTCGTGTAGGTTGTCCAGTCTTGGGGGCGCATATGGTTGTATGCTCAAAATTCTTGCTCACTCTCCACCAAAATAAAACTACAAGAAGGTAAAAGACAAAATGATTATAACTAACTTCACTTTTTACTCTTATATATGTTTAAATTAGGTCATTTGCATATTAGGGTTAAAAGTGATTTGTCATTCAAACAAGCATATTGGGGGCTAGAGAGCTCTATTTTCGATTCTGATTGTTGTGTTGGATTTTTTATTCTACTCACGTTCTCATCATATGTCTATGTGAGATGAAGAAATGTCATGTTGGTCAATTACGCTTGATCCATGATGAATCAAAGCACAATTTTCCCAATTAAACCTGCATCTACCAAACAAGATCATTCAAATTGGAAATTTAAACTAAGCATTTAATTGAAACTAAAAATTGCAAACTACACAAAAATAGTTAAATTCCTACACTAACCCATTTGAAACTTATCCTGTTTTGGAATTGGTTTCATTTTGATGTGGAACAATGACCCTTTCCCAATCCCATGATTAGTGAGTCTATTTTAGTCGATTCTATAGAAGAGAATCGATGAAACCATTGTGATTGATGTATGTAAACCTATTTTATGCTAATTTAAACATGATGCAAGCTAAGTTACCATGATTTTATGCTAAAAATGAACTAATTATGCAATTTCTAAGCTAATCTAAGCTAATTCTACGCTAAAATATGGAAACCCTAATTCATATACAAACTAAGATGGATGCATGGAAGCTGTTAATGGATGCTCTAAGATACTATGCAATTAGAAATAAACCAAAATAAGCTAAAATTGAGTAGAAGATGAGTGTGAGTGCATATGAATTCAACAACATGAGTTTACAATTGAAAGATGGATTCATTTGTCTCAATATAGTGTCCTATTTATAGGAGAGAAAATGAGGAATGGAGGGTTGAGATTGAAAAGATTAATCAATGGTCAAAGATGAATGAGATGAGAGGCACAGATCATGGATTCTCATCAACAAATGAGAATGCATGATGGGATTTTAATCAAGGGCTCACACTTGCCTCAAACAAACACACTTTTGACCTGCTCACATAGGTCAAAGGTAACTTGTTCAAAAGGTTAAAGGTTAAAACTTGCTTAAGAAGCTAAGTGAAAATGTCACTTTTTCAAATGATGGAGGACTAAGAATATTCTTTTGGAATATTCATTTAGGTGAGGATAAAAGTCATTTTGCAAATTAAAAGAAATTCTTAATTGTGCAAAAAGGGGATAAGAAATATTCCATGAGAATATTCCCTTTTTAGAGGAAGATTAGTTTAATTGGTATTTAAACAAGTTTTAATCATGCAATTAGGGGATTTGGAAGAATAAAGTGATATTTATTAAATTAAATAATTTAATAAATGGGGGAGAGAGATGAAATGATATTTAATTAAATAACTTAGGGTTATTTAATTAAATAAGATGACTTGGGAGATTAAATTAAATATTTTGATGTATTTAATTTAATGAGATGAAATGTTACAGTGAAGGGGTATGAATTAACCCAATTAAATTAATTAGGCTAATAGACAAAAATGATGTAATTAATTGAGATAGGTTATGTATTTCCAAAAATTGTATACTCTTGGAGAAAGAGATAATTTTGCGGTAAAACTAAGTCCTGCTTTAGGCACCTTCCATCAATCACCCCTTAAAATTGGATTTATAGGCCCCTAATACTCATAATTTTGGACTTTGAGGCCTAATTCATTCATAAACCCACTTAAATCCTGACAAATATCACTAAAACCACTCAAATTTTGTGAAACCCACCAAAAATATCCCTGGTGGGACTAAGTTGCCAAAGGTGGCGACTTAGTCCCTTTTGGGGTATTTTCCACTATTGAGCAGGAATTTCATTAATTCAATTTAATTTTTCAATGGATGTCGGCCTCTTATGTCTAAATAACTAAAAAAATAGGTGTTGATGCTTGTAAATACACATTTTAAGTCATTTTTCACACCTCTTGGTCATTTTTTAGAAAAAAAAATCAAAAGTCAAGAGAAAAAGTTTCTTACACAAGAAGATTCAATAGCATTTTGCAACAAAGTTGAAGCTTCAGGGCAAAAAAATAGGGTTTTTGCAGGTCTACAAGCTCACTTCTTATTCAAGATCTCACATTTCAAAGGAGTGATCATGGATGCCTATGGTGAATCATGGAGAAATCTAGGTTGAGGAGATGCAACTAGCCATCAAATCACACCTAATGACTTGTTTTTGAAGTGATTCCATCTTCCATGTTCTTCTTATCTTCAGACTTGAGGTTTGCATCACATTCTACATATCATTTATATTCATTTGAAGATTTGTAGGGTTTCTTGCATTGAAGTCTTGCATCTCTCAAGTGCCATTCATTCACCTCATTCTAGCACATTAGAATAGGGTTTTATCTCATTTTCAGCCTTTCCTAGTCTTAAACACAATTAAGGCTAAGGTTTATGCAAATTTTATTTTCCATAAAGTTTAAATACCAACTAGGGGTTTGACCAAGGCAAACCATCCATTAGAAACCAATTTATCTTCTGTTTTGTAGGGTTTTTTGAAGATTTAGATCCATATTTTTGTCAAAGAGCAGAGTGCAAGTTGTGGGCTTTTGTTTCCACTTTTGGATTTGTAGAAAATCCAAAGTGGACTAAGTCACCCGTAGTGGTGACTTAGTCCCACTATACTAATTTTTCATTTTTTTTTACAGATTTTGACACCCTTTTGGTAGAAACATATTTCTGGGCAGATTCCCTGTTTTGGGACTAAGTCGCCCAGACTGGCCTAAGTGTCCTAATTGCCTCAAAAGTCAAAATTTCTAGGATTTTAGTGGCTCCTGCAACCTTCAATTTTTTCTTCTTCAATTTCTAAGTGCATAGTTCCTTTTTTACATCTTCATTTGTTCATTTATTGCATTAGTTTAACTCTTCTGCATATCACACTATGTTTTCAAACAAGCTAGTTTTCTTAGATTTCACATCATTAAATCATTTTATTTTTAGATCAAATCATTAGGAAATCTTAATTTGGAATAATAAATCTCATTAACATTAGTCTTGAGTGTAAACCCTTGCATTTTGGTCCCCCATCGAATCCCCTTTCTCCTTTTAGGTGAAAAACCCTAGGAGGAGCAAAGTATTGTGAGGGGTCAAACCAAAATCATCGTTTATAGGATAATTTAATTAATGAAGTGAAAATAGGATGGGTTAAAGAATAAATGATGTTAGTAAACCTATTTTGAGTGTATGATATCATCCAAGACATTTTTTTGTGTCTACATTTTTCCCCTCTTTGAAGCGAGGTACTTGCTGCTTTGGTTCAAAGAATAACACTTTTTGGATCAAAACAGATGCTTAAATCAAAAAATAAAAAAAATACTAATTTTTTAGATGCCCCAATGGAAGGATAAAGCTGATTCCCTACCCCCTTGAGAAATTAGGAAGAAATTTTGAATTTTGGGTTGATTTCTCAACAAAGGTTAAAAGCTTCCCCAAAGGTCCAAAAAGGCTTTGGGATGCAAGAATTATGCCAAAATATGTAAAAAATGATGCAAAATTAGGTTCCGATTTGAAAATTTGGTAAAAATGGTGATAAACCCTAGCTTGAAGGTGAAATTAGGGAAAAAAAGTGTAATTTTCTAGCATAAATAGGCTAAGAAGGGTCACTTTCAATTCATTTGTGCATTCACACTTGAGATATTCTTGCTATTTTGAGCTCTAACCCTCTAACGAAATGGCACAATGAGAGCTTCCAGGCACATCCCCGACCGAGTTCGAGAGTTCTAGTGGATTCCAGGTATAGGACCACTGGTATGTAACTCCAAACTTGATTTTAAATTTGAATTGATGCATTTATTACATTTTAAAGTTTAAGATTTGGTAGCGTCACTATATAGCGATGCCCAAATTACAATTGGTGACATTGAAATGAATTATAGTGGTGCATATTTATATGGCAATACTAGACGTGATTTAAAATTAGGGTTTTTAATTTTAAATTTCGGCGCATGCTTATATAGCAACACTTTTGATGATTTAGAGATTAGGGTTAGGGTTTACCAAAGATTAAATCACAACACCTATTTATTTGGCAACGGATGTTTCAATTTTCAATTTAAAATGCTTTCAGGCATCGTAATTTGAAATTTGAATATAGTGATGCTATTGAAAATAGTAACGCTATTGTGATTTATGAGATGTAAATTTTAAATTGAGTCAATTTTTTCTCAATTTCTTGACAACGTGTGCTTCATGGGTGTAGGAGGTCTTTCCACCATTGATGTCTCATGAGCACAAGCCCACCATGTTGGAGAGACTAGGTGATCTATTAGAGTTATGCTAGGAGCATTTGGGAGAGATCAACCTTTGGTATGTAGCATATGCACACCCGTGATCCAGACACATCTTGCTATGATGACTGCTCTATGCAAGAGTTCATACAGTGAGACTTCATCATTCCACCTTCTAACAAGTGAGGGGACAGTGACCTTGGAGGATGTATGGCATATTTTTCATTTGCTGATACATGACGATCACATGATCTATGATGTTGATGTTGGATTTGATGCCTACCTCGAGGTTATGGAGATGGAGAACATTGTTTTATCTACATCACAGATCAATCTCAAGTCAAATAGAGGTCACGTGCTAAATTTCAAATTGATTATCATAGCTATCATTTCAGGTTTGGTGGTGCTCGATAGACGTAGAAGAGGATTCAACCCAAGATGGGACTTAGTGTGGCATCACATGCTCTATAGGACACTTTTTGTATGGGGCCCATGATGTTGTCCTCCCTATATTGTGATTTTCATGATTTTGATTACTGTAATGGGAGAGCCATTGGGGCAAGGGTGACTTTGCTTCATATTTGGGCATGGGAGAATATTGCCATGCTCTGACCGATTGTTTAGATGGTAGACATGGAGCCAAATGATCCCATCGTTTGGAGGTATAGAGGTGTGATTACATTAAGGCACACCAACATGATTAGGCTCTTGTATTGGCAACGAGTCACTAATGATATGACAGTTTTCTGATGGCACCCATGGCTATAGATGCCACCATGGTTTGACGATGTCCAACAGTTGTGCTTCGCTAGGAAGACTCGATATATATAGGGTCACGAGCATACTATTATTGAGCGCTATTTACTAGACAGGGTTGCTCGACAGTTTGGAGAGATTCAGGACAAGCCAGATGATAGATATAGAGCCATTTTTGCTAGGTCAGCCCGAGAGGTTCCCACATGGGGACTGACCATTCCAGCTCTTGAGATAGTCGAGAGCTTTAGATAGTTAGTGGCTCAGCCTTGTGCCTATGATCAAGGTCAGGTAGTAGCACAAACTACACCTGCATATGATTCTTGGTTCGTACCTCCATGAGGGAGGCCCAGAGGTAGGGGGCATGAGAGGTAGAGGACAGGGTGTCCAGGATGGGTAGGTTTCAGGGGATCCACTAGTAGGAAAGTAGCCTCCTCGATAGTAAGGTGGATAGTAGGTACCACTATAGTAGGCAACACCACCACCACCACCACCACCAAATGCGAGAGATACTCAGATTTAGTAGTTGTAGCAGCAGGTGCAAATTTTGGCTAGTGAGCAAGAGTAGACCCACTAGCAGATTTTGGGTATTACTACTGAGTGAGACCAGGCATGGTAGCAGGTGGTGGCCGTCATGACTGAGAGAGATTAGGCATTACAATGGGTATAGGCCATGACCATAGAGAGAGACTAGGAGGTTGCCCGATGCCAACAAATAAAGGCTATGATGGTGGCTACTCATGGTAGGATAGTTTTAGCGAGGTTGTATAGAGAGGCCATTATAGAGGTTGTGTATTATAGGAAACATTACCACCGAGATGTACCACAAGCACTTAGACAACCTATTTTTTTGTAGCAGAGTGATGCATGGCCGAGAGCAGAGGATCAACTTGAGAGGCAGGCCGAAAAGGGTAGTAGCCATCAGGGCTAGCTATTATGTATAAACACTTTTTAATTTTTGATGAGTCCAATTAATGGCTCAATTTTGATAGGATTTATTATATATTTGCTATTGATACCATAGAATTTGGCTCTTGGTTGTTGACATTTTCCATGTTATTTCCTTAAAACCATAAACCTTGGGCATAAGCTTATCCTTGTGACTTTTAATGACATTAACATGCTATGTGAATTATCTATGTTATTTTTACATGTGATTGAATGGATGTTACTTTAAGGTAATTAATGGCTCAATTTTGATGGGATTTATTATATATTTGTTGTTGATACCATAGAATTTGGCTCTTGGTTGTTGACATTTTCCATGTTATTTCCTTAAAACCATAAACCTTGGACATAAGCTTATCCTTGTGACTTTTAATGACATTAACATGCTATGTGAATTATTTATGTTATTTTTACATGTGATTGAATGGATGTTACTTTAAGGTAATTATGGATATGCAATTGTTTGTGTGTGCTAATGTCATTATGTAGGTTCACATTAAGATGTTGATGTCAATGAAGCTTGAAAAGTGGAAGAAACTCCTGCCAGCTGGTCAGCTGCTAAGAAAGTCAAAAAGATGGTCATTAAGAGGTCAAAGGAGGGAAAACTCTCAATGGAGGGAAACTTCCAATGGAGGGAAATTCCTAGTTCAAATGAAAGATTGTAACTACCTTTTAATGGTCATGTTTGTTAGTTGAGCAAATCTAGGGAGTGTACTATGCTGGATTTTCGATGGGGAAAGTCTGCTTTGACCAAATCTTGTGCATGCATAACTTCCTCCCTCTCTTTTCTATGCTCTCAAATAAATGGCATCCTCCTATTTTGTTGGAGTCGACTGCCTAGGTAGTTAGGGTTAATTAGAAGTTTTTGCCTCTATAAATAATGGTTAGATGCCCCTTTTCATAAGGTTGGATGTTCTGAGATTGTACTTACATTTTCCAGTTTTAGTAATACAGTTATATTGCTGATATGATGTAACCATGCTTTCAAGGAATAAAATGATATTTTGATTTGCTGCATCTGAGTTAGCTTAAGGAAGACTCACTCAAGGGGACCCACTTGGTAAGAATTCCACCCATTTAGTTTAAAATTATTTTCTGTTCAACAATTAGTTTCAATTTCAATAGTTGACTATTTCTGCAGCCACTGAAATTTTGTTCTGTGACTATTCCTGCAGCCAAGGCATATAGAGTAGTTTCCTATTTATTTGCTGAAATTTCCATTTCTATCTTCCATTTCCAGTCTAGTTGTTGATATTTAGTGTAGTTGTTGGTTCATGCTCAGTGCTTAAGTTGATTTATTTCTAGCATTTTATTTCCAATACTGTTTCTTTTCTAGTTTATGGATGACTACAGTGGAGTCCTAGTGCACATATAGTGCTGACCCATTTCAAGTTTACGTCCCTGGGTTGACAATGAAATGCACCTTCATGTTGAGTAAGATAGCTACTTAGTGCAGATGTCCAATATCTAAGTCACAACTCTAAGGGCTTAGTTATTGAACCATTAGAGGAGGCCAACATTTTTGGCTTCATTGCTAGGGATGGTGTCATACTAGGAAGTTCTTTGGAGTCATTGATAGTTTCTTTCTTGCTATAGTATTTTTAAAGTTTGTTCTTAGCATACCCCTCATCTAGGAAAGTAATGACCTACTATTCTTTCACCAATTCTTTGTGTGAGTTGGCTAATATTTAGTTGATACCACATGCATAGAGGTAGGAGAAGATATGCTTATGGGAGATTCCTTCCTAATGACCCTAATCCTGATAATCAGCTAGTTGAGTTTCAAAATTTTCCAAGAGGTGAAGAAGAAGAGATGCATCATTTTGCTAATGCATTTCCCAATTTGACCAGTTCTGAAACTTCCTCTATAGACTAAAATCTGATTGAGAATCCATTTGCTTTGGAACTTCATCAAGCAGGTATGACTAATGCAAATCAAAACAGACCCAACCAACCATCTTTTCCATTTCCTATCACTCATTAGAATGAAGTTGATAACCTCAAAAACATCCCTGCTTTAGTCCTTCCTAAGTTCTATGGGCTTGTCATAGAAGAACCTGACACTTTCTTGTTTGAGTTTGATATCCTCTACAGAAGCTATGACTATACCACTGATGCTCATAGGCTTAACTTGTTTCCTACCACCTTGAAAGAAGTTGCATTAAGATGGTTTATGACCTTAGGTATGAATACTATGGAGACTTGGGATGATATGAAAACAAATTTTCCTGAGAAGTACAAAGAATATTGTAGGGGTAGTGATATGAGAGGAGATGACATCTTTAGGATGCAACCGAAGGAAGATGAGAGTTTGGAGGACTATATTTCAAGGTTTCTATTTTTCCTTCATAAATATCCACATCATACAATCAATGAAGAGTCTCAAAAGCTACTCTTCCTTAGAGGGATTAATGAAAGTTGCATTAATGCCCTGGACCTGATGGGAGGAGGAGATATCACCCAAGTTCCTTGGGATGATACTAAGAAGATATGTCAGAACTATTCCAGGGCACCTTCAAAGAGAGGAAGAGGCTACCAATCCTCTATGGGTAAATCATCCACCAATGGAGTTTCAAGGATGGAGATTACTCACTTGTTGGCAGATTTCAAGAAAGACATCATAAACAATCTGGCTACTCAGTTGGATACACTTCAAGCAAAGAAGAAACATGAGGAGGCAGAGGCAATGTTGGCAGAATATTGCCCTCATTGCAAAAAAAAGGACGACATATGCAAAATGGTAGCTTACATTAACAACAAGCATATTCCACCTGAGTTCAAGCCAATCTAGGGTGATGATGATCAAGTTTACTACATTACACAAAGGATACCATGGTCCCTAAGACAAGGTATGCCACTAGATCCATTATCTTTTGCTAGGCCTTATTTCAATTCTTATGCATCTGGTAATCAATGGCAACCCCCATACCCATCCAACTATGGAGGATATCCACCTCATCATTGGAGCAACCCTCCAAATACCTAGCCCAATCACCAAAAATATCCACCCTAGTGGAAATAATCTTAGGGGAATTGGCAACCACCTCCAGGAAACTAGCAGTAGACATCTCAATGGAGGGGAGGACAACAATGGCCAAAGAAAATAACTAGTTACATGCAACCACCTCCACAGCCTCAAAAAATTTCCATAATACCTCCTACTAGGTCAAGTTCTAGCACACCTAGACCTACTCAATTACCGGCTCAGCCCACACTTAACCCAAATAACAAACCACAACATCAACTAGTATACTCTGCAAATCCTAATAAATTCACTACATATGCTATGAGTGCAAGTGACATTCATCTACATTCAAGAACCACTTTGCTAGCTCCTTCCACTCCTCTCATCACTAAGCTTTTGGTGGAAGAAGAGGAGCATCAAATGTCCCCATTTAGCCAAGTGTGCCTAAAAATCTTGAACCAGTTCAATAGATTGATCAAGATCCACCATTTCCTCAAAGGTTAGAAGTTGTTAAACAAAAGGAAGAGAAGGAGGAAACATCCTTTGAAATTTTGGATTAGTTGAAACACATATGTGTTAAGATACCTTTGTTTTAGGCCATAAAAGATTTCCCCATATATGGAAAAGCAATCAAGGAAGCATGCCTCAAAAATCTAGGGAGGAAAAAGAAAGACCCCACTACTGTTCATGTGGTGGGACAGTTGGCAGATATCATGCTTGGGAAAGTTACTATTCCTAAATACATTGACCTAGGTAGTCCTGTGATAGGAGTTGTTATAAATGGAATCCAAATAAAGAATGCTCTAATTGACTTGGGAGCAGCAATAAATGTGATGACTAAGGATATCCTACAACAACTGAATGTTGCAAACATGAGACCTACTCCTACTGTCCTACAACTTGTTCATAGTTCCATTGTCAAAACAGATGGTATAGTAGAAGACCTTGTGGTAACTCTAGACTCTTAGGAGTACCCAATAGATTTCATGATCCTCTCCCCTAAAGCTACACTAGGAGGGTATACCATTATTCTAGGAAGGTTGTGGTTAGCCACAATAGATACTTACATTGGATGTTGTTCAGGAGACACGACTATTTTTTATGGAAAAAGCACTAAAGAACTTGTTCTCTACCTTCCTGCTCAACCATCCCATGATATGGATAACCCCATATGGCCACATGTTGGAGAAGAGGCTGAGGAAGTCAATTAAGTGGCACAACTCATAATGATAGACAAAATTCCTTTCATGCAGCTTTAGAAAGAAGATGAAATGTTGTCCCACATAATTCATAACCATTGTGAGGTGCATGAAGAATCATCCACTCATGAATTTGCTTCTATAGGTCCAGTGAAGACACTTCTACCCGCTCTTCCTACAACTGACCTTCCTGCAACAACAAAAATGCTTCATACATTGTTGCCACATGAGTTAAAAATGCCAAGTATTAATGAAACAACTATGATTGAGTTAACCACACAGGGGCAAGTGTTAGGAGGGAAACATCTGAATATTAATGGCAAGTCGAGTCAAGAGTAGCAGTTGTCCTTGACAAACCTGTTGAAGACCCATCAACATACATTTGCATGGGATTACCATGACATGAAAGGATTGGAACCCAAACTCTATACTCATAGTATATATATAAGAGATTACTGCACACTAGTAAGACAACCACAAAGGAGAATTAACCCTACATTGAGGGAGATTGTAAAAGGGGAATTACAAAAATTATTGGATGCATGATTTATCTACCCTATGTTAGACAACTAGTGGGTGTCCCCATTGGTAATTGTGCCTAAAAAGGGAGGTAAATGGAGAGTTTGTGTTGATTAAAGAGAACTAAACTATGCCACCAAAAATGATTATTTTCCCTTTCCTTTCATAGACCAAGTACTGGATTCACTTGTAGGTAAGCTATATTTTTCTTTCCTAGATGGATTCATTGGTTATAATCAGATACAAATTGCACTTGAGGATCAAGAGAAGGCAACCTTTACCTATCCATGGGAGACTTATTCCTACCTATTAATCCAATTTGGTTTATGTAATGCACTTTCAACCTTTCAAAGAGTAGTCATTATTATATTTTCAGATATCTCACATGATTGTATGGAGATCTATATGGATGATTTTACTACCTATGGTGCTGATTTTGTAGAAGCATTAGAAAATCTAAGGAAATTTTTATAGAGATGTGAAGACCATAATCTACCCTTGAACAATGAGAAATGATTCATGATTATGCAAGGAGTAGTCCTTAGCCACTAAATCTCTCAAAGAGGAATTCAAGTGGACCCAACCAAGATTGAGGCGATTACCAATCTTCCTATTCCTACCAAGCAAAAAGATGTTAGAAGTTTCTTGGGACATGTAGGATACTATAGGCACTTGATCAAAGATTTTAGTAAAATGGCAACACCACTGTACACTATTCTAACTAAAGATGTTGAGTTCTAGTGGACTGAGGAGTGTGACAAAGCATTCTCTCATTTGAAAGAAGCCTTAGCCCATGCTCCTGTACTTAAAGGCCCTAATTGGGAGCTTCCTTTTCATATTCATACAGATGCATCTGATTATGCTATAGGAGTTGTATTGGGACAAAAAGAAGGAGCAATTGAGAACGCAATCTACTTTGTGAACAAAAACCTACAAGGAGATGAATTTAATTACACAATGATAGAGAAGGAGATGTTGGCGGTCATCTATGCCCTTAACAAGTTCAGACATTACATTATAGGATATTAGATATTTATTCATATAGACCATGCATCAATAAGATACCTCATGAATAAGCCCTTGATTTTAGGTAGGCTGGCAAGGTGGTTGTTGTTGATGCAAGAATTTGACATCACCATTGTTGACAAACCAGGAAAGACAAATGTTGTAGCAGACTTTCTCTCCAAATTGACTACATTAGAGGACACTCAAGTCATTGATGACTCTTTCCTTGATGAAAATTTGTTTTCCATCAGTGTGCACACACCTTGGTATGCTGATATAGCCAATTATCCGATTACAAGGAGAGTTCCTCCTCATTTCTCTCCAAAAGAGAGAAAGGTGCTCATTGAGAAAACTTTTCCTTTCTCATGAATTGCAGGCTATTTATTCTACACTGGACTAGATCATGTAATGAGGAGATGTGTAAGGAAGGATGAAACATATGATATAGTGAATGCATGCCACAATGAACCCTGTGGAGGGCATTTTGCAACCAAGAGGACAACAATGAAAATTATTAATATACGATATTACTGGCCCAATATTCATAAGGATGCAAACAAGTATACTAGGAAGTGTGATAGATGTTAGAGGATGGGCCAACCAACTAAATCTAATGGGATGCCTCTACACCTCCAAGTAGTCATCACTCCATTTGATAAATGGGGACTTGATTTTTTCGGCCCCATTGATCCTCCATCAAATGGAAAATCCTACATCTTGGTTTGCACTGAGTATGTGACCAAGTGGGTTGAGGTTAAAGTTATGAAACATGCCAACGATAATAAGGTTGCATAATTCCTCTATGAGGAAATATTCACACATTATGGGGTTCCAAGAGAGATAGTGATAGATCAAGGGGCTTAGTTTATGTCAATCTTGTCACAACATTGGTCAATGAATATAATGCAAGGCACATGAAATCTACCCCCTATCACCCGCAAGCCAATGGCCAGTTTGAGGTGACCAATAGGGAAATAGAGGCTATCTTGACCAAAATAGTGGCTATTCCCAGAAAAGATTGGGAAAATAGGTTACCAGAGGCTGTCTGGGCTTATAGGATAACTTGGAAGACAACCATTGGTTTCACTCCTTGTGAATTCTGTATGGGAAGACAACCATGGTGCCTATTGAGTTTGAGCATAAAACTCCTAGGACTACACTAGATCTTGGGATAGACATATCCGAGGCACAAAAGGACAAAATCATGCAGCTGGATGCTTTGGATGAGATGAAAACGTTATCCCTTCATCATACTGAGGTAGTGCAAAATTAGAGGGTCAAATGGCATGACAAATACATAAAGGAAAAGAAGTTATAGCTAGGTGACTGGGCACTCCTTTATGACTCTAGGTATCAAGATAATGTAGGAAAACTACAGACCAGGTGTTTGGGATCGTATGAAGTTGCAGAAGTCTTCCCCAATGGTGTTTTACAACTCACAACCATTGACCCTGTCAAATTCAAACTCTTGGTCAACGGTCATCATCTCAGGTTATATCATAAACCAACTTCCAAGCAAGAATTCATGCAACAATTTATTCAACACCAAATCTTTGAACTTCTTGCAGCTGAAGGAAGTGGACCTAGTGTCCCTTATTCTGACTAGTCAAGGTATGCATGTAATCACATCATAATAAAGATTTCCACATTTGTGGGAATCCACTTCTCCATCAATAAATCCATCTACCATCCATCTCCATCTTTTCTCTCTTCCATAACTCCACCATCACTTCACTTCACCATCACTTCATTCCACCACCACTTTATTTAATTGCTCAATTGTACTTTTAAAGTAACCCGTACTTCCTTCCACATTTTTTTCAATGACACTCCAAGTTTTTAGGTAAATGTGAAACAACTTGTTATATCTTAATTATCTTAGATGCATGTGTTTAATTACTATAAATTAATGTTGATATTTCACATAACATATATTTGTACTCTGCCTTGTCACATCATCATTACCGCCTAGCCTATGCAGACACATGCTCTAATTTAGGTTGGGGGGAGTGTCAACCCATATGTCCATGTGTTATACATGTCAGTAAATTTGAAATGAACCAATTTGAATGATATAGTGAAATGACGACTTGCATGTGTGAAATGACATTGAACCACCACCATTTTTCTTAATGATACCCTTCATTTATGTTTATTGCATTAGTCATAATCTTAAATGTCACCAAAAAGGTAAAATTCATATGAAATTGGCATTAACACTATAGAGGAGTTACAGGAAGAAGAAAAAATTGGGTTTTCAGAGAAAGATTGTAGGAAAGAAAATTTCACAGAAGTGTTTGCTTGATTGTGGGTAGTTGAAACAATGGGAGGTCAGCCAATTAGGAATGAATCTACAATTCATGATGTGATACTATAGGATGCACTTTTTCTAGCCTAGTTCAGGAATTATGGATGGTTGGACTACTTTCTGAAACTTGACAACTGCAATGAGGGCATTGCGCTAGAATTTGCATAGAAACTCTCTAACAGGAAGGCAATGGTAAAAGGGCTAGAAGTGAAAGCCATTGAGGAGAGAATTGTAGAGTTAACGGGTTTCCCTACCGATGGAGAGCCATACCCTACTTTTAGGGATGCAAGGTCAGCTAGGGAAAAATTCACTGAACCTAGTGACCCTCTGCTGGTTGTAGATAAGCAAGGATGAGGAGAACTTCTCTGCTAGAGAAATGGAAACAAGTAGCCATCCACATTGTAATGTATATTACTTGTGAGGGCCACTAGTCATGCCTCCATTATGTGCATTTTAAGCTTTTGAACCATATGAAACATGGTAGAAGGATGAATGTGCCCAATATGTTGTATAACCTCCTTGTAATCATGGTAGCTAAAACACAAAAAGGTAGGGATAATTCTCTCCCATCATTGTTTAATAAAATTGTTAGTAAAGAAATCTTTACAAGAGGTGTTTGGTATGACATGGGAGGAATTTGTAAACAATCATTAGTTTAGACTAGAAAATGTGTGACCTAGAGGTTAGCCTCAACCTCATAGGGTTAGTAGTGGTGAGAGGGTTGTTAAAACCACTCCTAGAGCTTCAACCTCTAGTGCAAACCCTAGCTTAAACCATCCTACAACTGAAGCAACTATAGAAATTGGCTCCTCTGAATCAAAATATTTAGATGAGGAAAGTTCATCCTCAGACCCTGATGTTAATGTTCTTCCTAAAACCCCAATTCAAACTAGGGTTGCCATTAGAAGAGAGGAAACATAAATGAGAGAGACAAAAATGAGGAAGGGGAAGGCCAAGAAGAAAATGCTAGAGGAAATAACACCAAGTCTTAGGAAATGGAAGGTTGATGACACTGGTATTCCTGTAGCTAAAGAAAAACATAAAAGCCCTCATAAGAAATTAGAACTAGCTAGGCCAGCTATTGGTATGCCACCAAAGAGAAGCTCTAGACTTAGGAGAACATATAGGGAAGAGACAAAAGCCCTTATGGGGCAGGTAAATGTTGAAGAAAAATATATTTTTGAAGAACAAGAAAACATAAGATTAGCAGAGCTTGCTACTATTGTAGAATAGGTTGGAAATCAAAAGCAAGATGAGAATCAAGAACCACAACCTGACCAGGATGAACAACTAGAATCACTACAACTGGTGTTGTTTGAACAACAAGAATCGGTGCAAGGAAAGATTTTAGTAGGAAAACATAAATCTCCCACTTTTTCATAGAATCTTGTAGCCCTGAACCTATGGAGTGAGATGCAAAGGAAAGAGGAGTGGAAAAAGGAAAAACACAGGCTACAGGAAGAAGTTAAAAAGAAAAATGTAGAAATTGAAGAAAAGAATGTTGAGATTGTTGCCTTGAAGGATAAAGTAGATAATGTGGTAGCTTTAGTACCCCAAATGCTAACATGCAGAAATCCTCCTAGAGTATATGCACTACATTTGAAGGAGTGAAATCTTTCCTTCAAGCTATCAAGGGTTATTTTAAGTTTAAGCCCTTCTATTGACACTCCACATGAGTTTTTCTAGGCCTACCAATCTTTCCCACTTGAAGTTAAAAATATGCTCTTTGAATTATACTTGCATAATTATGTTGTGCCTAATGATCATGATTGGAACCCATTACTGTACATTGGAGATATCCATTTGAGGGAATTTATGTCTTGGATCTAGAATGAAATTAGCTAAGGGTATTAGTTTAGAACTCACAGGGAAAGAGAGCTTCATACTCCCTTTTCTCTCAAAGTTCAATCTAGTAACCCTGCGGACATTTACCAAACATGGCACAAAATTATTTATCACCCAAGCTACAAAAATAGGATTATGCCTATCAGGGAAGAAGCATACAAGGAATATAAGAAGGGTAGCTACTACTATAGGGAAATCGGTAATGGGGTACTTATCACAGAGGTGGAATAGTTTGATAGATTAGTTGAAACAAGTTGAATCCCACTCCTTGCAAAATTACGATGCAACATGCAAATGAACTGATAGCTACGTGTAGATTAGGAGGATGAACCAACAGTATTGGCTTCCTTTAACATTTCACCCACCTACTTTGTTGTGGCATGTACCTGATTATAGATATTATCAATATGACATAGCTATAGAAAGGCCAAGGTGGAACAAATTGGAAAACAAGAAACGATTCTACTGGGACCCCAATTTAGATACTGCAGAGACTAATCTGGGATAGTTGGCAGTTGCTGACTTTAGAGCTCTGACTAGGAAAAGGAATAGTGCTCCCTCTACTGGAGGAAAAACAAAACATTAGGTTGGGGGAGATGATGAGTCCAATTAATGGCTCAATTTTGATGGGATTTATTATATATTTGTTGCTGTTACCATAGAATTTGGCTCTTGGTTGTTGACATTTTCCATGTTATTTCCTTAAAACCATAAATCTTGGGCATAAGCTTATCCTTGTGAATTTTAATGACATTAACATGCTATGTGAATTATCTATGTTAATTTTACATGTGGTTGAATGGATGTTACTTTAAGGTAATTATGGATATGTAATTGTTTGTGTGTGCTAATGTCATTATGTAGGTTCACGTTAAGATGTTGATGTCAACGAAGCTTGCAAAGTGCAAGAAACTCTTTCCAGTTGGTCGATTGCTAAGAAAGTCAAAAAGATGGTCATTAAGAGGTCAAAGGAGGGAAAACTCTCAATGGAGGAAAACTTCTAATGGAGGGAAATTCCTAGTTTGAATGAAAGATTGTAACTACCTTTTAATGGTCATGTTTGCTAGTTTTGAATATCTAGGGAGTGTGTTGTGTTGGATTTTTTATGGGGCAAGTTTGCTTTGACAAAAAATGACGCATGCATAAATTCCTCCCTCTCTATTCTATGCTTTCAATAAATGGCATCCTCCTATTTTGTTGGAGTCAACTGCCTAGGTAGTTAGGGTTAATTAGAGGCTTTTCCCTCTATAAATAATGGTCAGATGGCCCTTTTCATAAGGTTGGATGTTTTGAGATTGTACTTTCATTTTCCAATTTTAGTAATATAGTTATATTGTTGATATGTTGTAATCATGCTTTCAAGCAATAAAATGATATTTTGATTTACTGCATCTGAGTTAGCTTAAGGAAGACTCACTCAAGGGGTACCACTTGGTGAGAATTCCACCCATTTAGTTTAAAAGTTATTTTATGTTTAGCAATTGGTTTCAGTTTCAGCAGTTGACTATTCCTACAACCACTGAAATTTTGTTCTGTGACTGTTCCTACAACCAAGGTAGACATAGTAGTTTCCTGTTTGTTTGCTAAGATTTCCATTTCTATATTCCATTTCTAGTCTAGTTGTTGATGCTTAGTGTAGTTGTTGATTCATGCTCAGTGCTTAAGTTGATTTCTTTCCAACATTTTATTTCTAGTACTATTTCTTTTCTAGTTTATGGATGACTATAGTGGAGTCCTAGTGCACATACGGTGCTGACCCATTTCAAGTTTATGTCCTTGGGTTGACAATGAAATGTGCCTTCATGATGAGTAAGATAACTACTTAGTGCAAATGTCCAATTCCTAAGTCACAACTCTAAGGGCTTAGCTATTGAACCATTAGAGGAGGCCAATAATTTTGTTACCTCATTCTTTACCACAAATATACATTCATGGGCTCCTTTTTGATAGCTTTGTGGATATTGTACTTTTGATCGATATACATACATTGATCTAGATTTTGTACAATGACATTAATATTTTTGGTATATATATGATACAAATACAGATTCTATATGATGTGTTCATCTTATTTCATGCTTATGATGTATGGATGCATATGATATAAGATGTTTATACTTGATCATGTATGGATGCACTTTACTTATGCTTATGTGATATGTGATGATCCTAATATGATATGCGATGTTATGATGTGGATGCACTTCTTTTTGTGTATTTTCTATGCATTTTTATGAGATGATTATGTATGCATATGGATGGATGGATGTAGATGTTTATGATATGCAACAATTTAAGATGATTAAAATAATAAATCTATATTATTCATCACAACTCAAATGATAATGCATAATGTATGATGTGATATGCAATGATTATGTTGATGGATGTTTTATGATTATGCTATTATTATGAGATGCATGTATGCTAATGGTTTGTGGATGCAGGGTGGATACATTTGATGATGTTTTTGTTGACTGTCATGATACCAAGTTAGCGCAGAGAGAAGATATAAGAATAAATAATGAATGACTATTGATTTTGATGATTGTTTCAAAAGATCCAACACGTCCATGATCCATCAAGACTTTATTAGAGATGATGACGAGACAATGCAAAATGAGGATGGAATGCAAGATGATGAGATGCTCACACTTCAGGATTGGGATTTTTCGTCGTTCCTTATTGTTTGATATAACACGTAGACATGATGCATCAAGGTATTGATAACCAGGATGGAATTGTATCTAGTGTAATGGACTTTGACTTGACAAACAGATAAGATAGTTCTTTTTCACACCTTGACATATGGAAACCTCATTGGAATGCAAGTTAGAAGCTTAGAACATATTGGACCAAAGCATACACAATAGTCAATAGCATACTCCAAACAACCTTCCTAAACACAACTAAGTATGCGTCAATATTATTTTACAAGAGTATCGATAAGCACAACAAATGAAAAATAATGATCGATGCCCTATTCCTTTATCTCTAAATAATTTTGATAGACATCATTGAGAGGTCCTTGGAATGGGTCATTAAGATAAATCATAAGAAAAGATCAAAGAAAAACAATCAGTGTTATCCATATCTCTTTCCTAGTTTAAGTTTAACTAAGGTGATATCCATCGTAGGAAGAATACATCCTAGGACATGTTGATTAGAGATTGTTTGATGTTAGGATGATGATGCTAAGATGAGTCGCTGATATAAAATTCACTAATGTATTTATCTATGATATAGACTTTATATTTTGACTTCTGGTTCTCACTTTACGACTTGTTATGCTTGTTTTCTACTTGTTTTTCCAAAGGGTGAAGGTGACAATCAGTTTATTATGGGTGAAAGTTTATTGTAGCTGAAAGCAAGATGGGATGGATAGTTTTGGATTTTTTGGGAATATTTCAATGTTTTTGGTATTTTGAAATGTTTTGAGACTGTTTTTGGTCTTTTTGAAAGTTTATGCGAATGTTTTGGGCTTTCGGTTATTTGAGGTTGTTTAGGTTTTTTGAATGTTTTCCATTGTTTTTGCATTTTTTGGTTTTTCAAATGTTTTTGTGTTTTTTGAATATTTGAATGTTTTGGGCTTTTCTAAGATATTTGGATGTTTTTGGGTTTTTGAGAGATATTTGGATGTTTTTGGATTTTTGAGATAAATTTGGATGTTTTTGGATTTTTGAGAGATATTTGGATGTTTTTGGATTTTTTGAGAGATATTTGGATGTTTTTGGGATTTTCTGAGATATTTGGATGTTTTTGGGTTTTTCAAGTTTTTCGACCAAGAACCTAACCTAAAGACCTATCCTAGGGGTCTTGGGGGCTGATCAATGATAAGCCTTGCCTACATTATACACACAAAGACCACATTGTTTGACTGAATCAACCTATTAACAAGATGAAGATATGGACAGTGATGGAAAAATTAGTTTATTATGACAGACTCCTAAAGGACTGATCTAGGGTGTCTCAGGGGCACATCAATGATGGGCTTGCTATGTTCAAGCTCAAAGACAATGTAGTTCGACAAGGGTGTCACTTTTTTGGGATTTTGATGTTTGACCTTTTTAGGGATTTGATGTGTTTTTTGGATGTTTTAAATTTTGGCTTTACAATTTTTTGAATGTTTTTGGATTTTAATTATATAGGATTTTACAAATGTTTTTGGGATTTTCTGATGATCATTTTATGAATGTTTTTGGTATTTTTTGAGATTAGATTTTCGATGACCTCAAGATATACAAGAACCCGATACAATCCAAAACGAAGTGCCCCTAATGTGATATGTTAGACTACTTTGATAAAGGTAGGACAAACTGACCTTTGGAATATGCCAAGTAGTACTAAAGGGATTACAATACTTCACAGTGTCAAGCTATGATAAGGATGAGGAAAGGTGATGGATGAATGGTGATGCAAAGAATGATGGGCCCAAAGAGCCAAAGAATAGATGAAGGTGCTTTATTTATGCAAGGCACCTATTTGCTAGGTTTTCACCAAGGTACTTGCCCAAAGTGCCACCAAAGTGGTTTTCACTAGAGGACGATTATTTTTCTTTACTTTTTTCAATCATTTTCCTCATTTTTTTTGGATTTTGATCATTTTAATTTTTTTTTGTATTTTTTGATTTTACACCCTTGAAGATTACTCATAATTTTTTTTGAGATGAAAGCTATTGGTTGGATCTTGTAAGGGTTCACCTTCAGGGGTTGATAGTTGTTATGCTCCTAATCCATAGCTTATTGTGATGACAAAAGGTCCCAACCAGTTAGGTTCAAACTTCCCTTTGCTATCCTGATTTGAAAGGTTTTTCTGATTCTTTTTTAAGACAAGATCTCCGACTTGGAATGACTGACATTTGATCCTATTGTTGTAGCTCATTTCAGCTAGTTTTGATATACTTGCAAATGATTGAGGGCATCAAGGCGATGCTCATGCACAAATTCTAGCTCATTCAACTAAGACACTCTATATTCCTCCTCAATTATTAGGCTCTATAATAAGACTCGTAATGATGGGAGCTCAACCTCAATAGGAAGGATGGCTTCTAATCCATAGACTAGTGAGAAAGGGGTTGCACTTGTTGGCGTGCAGATACTAGTTCGATAAACCCAAAGAGTAGGATTTAGTTGCAGATGCTAGTGACGACCAACTTGATTGACCATTTTCTTTAGGATTTTTAGGATAGTTTTGTTCATAGCCTCAACTTGACCATTCCCTTGGGGATAGCATGGGGTAGAGAATCAGTGTTAGATGTTGAATCTTTGGCACAACTCTTTCACATCTTTATTTTTAAAGGGGGTTCCATTATCTGAGATTAGAGTTTGCAAAACAACATAACGACATATTAGGTAGTTTAGGATAAATTTTACAATTTGCTTCCCCATTATGTAGGTCATAGGAATGGCTTCAACCAACTTGGTGAAGTACTTAGTGGCAATTATGATAAACTTGTGGCTATTGGATGAAGTTGGAGTGATTTTTCCTATGAGGTCAAGTCCCCACAATGAAAAAAGCTAGGGTGTGATCATGGGCTACAATTCTTGAGTTGGAGCATGAATCAGATCTCCATGTTGAAATTGGACACACTTCTACACATATTGATGAGCTTCCTTCTCCATGGTTGGACAATAGTACCCTATCCTCAATAGTTTCTTAGCTAATGTCACACCACTAGAATGGGACCCACATATGCCATCGTGCACTTATGTTAAAGCAATTAAGGCTTCCTCTTGGTTAAGACATCGTAGTGATGTCCCTTCGATGCTTTGGCAGTAAAGGGTATCACTTAGGATCACAAATCGGGATGCCTTGTTGACAAAGGTCTTTTTAAGGTTCAAGGTGATGTTAGAAGGAAGGGTTCCTCTATTTAAGTAAGTAAAGATATCATGATACCATGGGGATCCAAAACTAAAAATGACACACGTGAATTCAAATTTTGGGATTTTGAAAGTTGGTTTGTTCTACTAATAATTCACATTGTAGAACATTGTTTGACATGTATAATAGTGATCTGATGGTTTCCATGGCATCTATTGCTCTATTATTCATGCGGCGAATCTACTCAAAATTTATGTCCATGAAAAGGTCCTTGAGATTCTCCACCATCTTCTTGTAAGGAGTGAGCTTGTCATCTTTAGTTTGATATTCATCATTAACTTGGTTGATAACTAGTTGTGAGTCTCCATAGACTTTCATTTCTTGAATCTACCACTGAACCACTATCCTTAGACCTATGATTAGGGCTTCATACTCAACAATGTTGTTAGTGCAAGGGAATTACAACCTATATGACTTTGGGATACAATCATCTTGGGAGGTGATAAAAATAATGCTTGCTCTGGATCCATGTTGGGTGAACAATCCATCAAAGTACATCTTCCACTGAGTTCTGAGATTGATAAGAAACACTGATTTGTTAGGGAACTTAGATACCAAGGGGTTCTCAACATAAATGGGTGCTTCTTCTAGTTGATTTTTGATTACTTATCCTTTGATTGCCTTGCGCTCTACATACTCTATGTCAAATTCTATTAAGATCATTGCCCATTTAGCCATTCATCTTGTGAGAGTTGCTTTGGATAATAGGTATTTGAGTGAATCAATTTTTGCAATGAGCTTGATTTGATGTGATAGCATGTAATGTATGAACTTTTGTGAAGCATAAAAAACTATTAGACATGCTTTCTTAATGAGTGAATAGTTCATCTCATAGCCCACCAAGGTTCTACTGATGTAGTAGATGGCCCTTTCCTTTCCATTTTCATCATGTTGTGCTAGAAGAGCTCCAAGTGCTACTGATGTTGCTAAGATATATAGGATCAAAGGTTTGTTTGGTATTGGTGGAATGAGCACTAGAGGTGTCAATAGATAATATTTGATTTGTTGGAAAGCTTTATCACACTTTTCCCACTTGTAGGTTATCCCTTTATGGAGAAGATGCGAAAAGGGGTGGATTTTATCTAATAGTTGTGCTATGAATCTTCTAATAGATTGTAGTCTGCCTTGTAATCCTCTCATCTACTTCAATATTTGCAGTGGTTCCATGTCTAGGATGGATTGTACCTTTTCCGGATCAATTTCTATCCCTCTTTGTGAAATGATGAACCCCAAAAGTTTCCATGATGTGACCCCAAAAACACACTTCTTTGGATTTAGCCTTACTTTGTATTCTTCCAACTTGTCAAAGATGGGTCCTAAGACTTGTATGTGCTCAATTTTCTTCTTTGATTTTTCCAAAATATCATCCACATAATCTTCAATTTTTTTGTGGATCATGTTGTGAAAGATGAGGATCATTGCTCTTTGATAGATTGATCCTGCATTCTTTAACCCAAATGGCATCACATTCCAACAATAGGTTCCCCATGGACAAATGAATGTAGTTTTGTGTTGATCCTCCTGAACGATTATGACTTGGTTGTAGCCTGAAAAACCATCCATGAGTGATAGCATGTCATGCCCTGTTGTTAAGTCCACAATGAGATCAATGTTAGGAAGAGGGAAATAATCTATTGGGCATGATTTGTTTAGGTCTTTGAAATCGGTGTAGATTCTGATGCCCCCAATGAGTTTTGAGATTGGTACCAGGTTTGAAACCCACTCAGAATAATCTATTGGTTAGATAAATCCAACATCAAGAAGCTTTTGTAACTCTAGTTTGACCAAGAGTGCTATTTGAGGATGTATCTTTCTTAATTTCTACTTAACTAGCTTGGCTTCAGGATAAACTGCTAAGTGATGCATAGCCACTTTAGGATCAAGGCCTAGCATATCTGTGTATGACAATGCAAAGTTGGCTCTCCACTCTTTAAGGAATGTTGCAAGTTTTTTTGTTCTTCATCCAATAATGATTCGACATAGAAAGCGATCTTAGGTGCTTCTTTTGTTCCTACATTGACTGGAGTGGCCTTTTTTGCTAGTACTGTTGACTTCTCTGGATACATTGCACTAAGGGGAATATTGAATCCCTCATCCTTGGGAACCTCAGAGAGATTTTCACTGTCGAATGTGTCCTTTGCCTTTACTATTTTAGGAGCAAAGAGTGCCACCAGGTGGTTTTCACTCAAGGATATGCATGTTACTTTCATTTCATTAATTTTGTGTTTGAAGGATTCAATCATCTCCCCATAGTATGCCCATGCATCTAGCTCTATATATTCACTTCATCATTTTTGAAAAAATCTAGAATCGGTGGTCCTTATTGGTCCATGTCAATGAGTTATGGGTATATTAGGTGTATTTTAGTTGGTTGGTTGCTTGAGACAAAGGATGCTCTGGATATCATAAAGAGGGTGTTGTTCTTAAATAGGTCAACAACATCAAGGGGAAAGTCATCTAAGGTTGTATCACATGATGTAGGTGACCAAGAGGAAGCCCTAGCTTTTTTAGCAAAAATACCTTTGCCAATAAGTGTGACCTTGATAGTAGTACAACCTAAACCCAAATTCTTTATTTGTTTCTCAGGAACTATGGGTTCTAGTAAACCATTATCATTATGTCCTAGCTTTTCATTCTTATTATATCCCCAATTTTGCATGAGCTACAAGCCTTTATTATCATCTTTCATGGGAAGAATAGGAATAGGTTGTTCATCCTAATAGAGGAGTTTAGAGATGGCTTCTTCATTGATATCTTCTTGATTCAAATCCCCCCACTTGGTGAAGGTAGTAGCTACCATCTTGATTGTTTCGGGTTCTTTGGTGCTGAAATATTCTGAGCCAAATTTTTTCGTTTTTTCAATTTACAAATTACAAAGCAGTGCACCCGTTAAGGTTAGAGAATAAATCAAAACGTGCAAGAAAGCAACTCTAACCAGAATGGCGCCAATAATGGCGAGCATTGGTCAGAGGGTCTTCTACTCTAAAAACTGGAAAGGGAACTCGACGTCAAGTATGTGCTACCCAATCCAATACGGAGTGAGGGGCAACCATATGATGGAGTGATTACAATAACATTGCTAGAAAGAGAAATGCTGAAAGATGAAACTACTCGACACCCAGAATGTGCTTTCTACCCAAACTGGGATAGTAGCTACCATAGGGCGGAGCTGTAACTATTACAATAACTTTGAATGAAAATGAGAACACAACCAGATTTGAGCAATAATGAAATAACTGCCAGTACTACTGTCAGTTTTACAAATAAGGAGCTTTCGCCTGCCAATATCTTATGAAATTAAAGGATCAGCATTACATCATATGGAACCACCTTTATTTTGAATAGTAATACCAAAACCAAACACTTTCAAAGATCAAGATACAGATTTCTAATTTCTGTTACAAATCTGCTCATTAAATGCATAAACAGCAGTCTAAGGAATTACTTAAATGCTCATATCTTCCACGTATAATCTTCGATTGACTAGAAATCAAATGCACTAAGCCTTAACCAAGGAGATGCCTAAGATGAGACAATGAAAACAGATCTAAAACCCACACATGAATTATGCACGAATCCCAATGTCATTAAATGGTACGGCCCAGTTGAGAAATTTGACTTGGCTTTAAAAATTCAATACATAACATTAAAATCTGCAAATGGGAGAACATGGACGCCTAGGTCTAACAATGACAATGGAATGATACCCAGAACTATATTTTTGTCTTTTTTTGAGTTATGATTAAAACATGAAATCTGCTGTCTTAAATGATGCTAAAATGTTGAAACACTAATATGCTAAACAGATTTATCAATGCAATAAGCTAAACACAATGCATGAGCTAGATGCAACTCACAATACAATGAATCACCACTAGATGTTGTCTTGCAAACACGAAGCGATGCCCAAGCTAGGAGGCCTTCATTCCTCGAAGTAGTTCCAGAGCCAATCTGGCAGCATAACAGTATAGTAGACCAAAGATGTGAAATGATGCTCCAAGACTCCTTTTTATAATTCTCCAGTTGACTTCTCAAAACCCTAAAATCCACTTTTAGGTCAAAACCCAATCTCCTCAAGGATCGGCATACTTTTCCTTCAAGGCTTAAGATTTGATATTTTAAATAAATATCATACTTTGATAAATGCGCCCTTCATAACCTTGCTTTGACTTTGGGAATAATTAAAATAATCTTTTAATGAGGGCACCACCCTCAAAGACCACTTTTTTAAAAACAACATTAAGTCATTAAATCTAGGCCAAGGGTCAACGTTAAAATATAATAATTAAAACGTGACTTTTTAATTAAATGACTTAACTTATCCTTCCGAATGTGCCCTGAAGCCAATACTGAGCAAAACATCTGACCAAACTGAAGCAGGAAGTCAACCGAGCTGAACTCAACTGGAAAGCTGCTAAAAATAGTAAATTCCAGAAAGTGCTCTGAATGCCGAGATGAACATACCACTGCGAAGCTCTCTGAAAACCCAGAAAGAATCCACCATTGAATCCACCATCTCTGAGCAATGAACTCCTCAAAAATAGGAAACCCTAATTTTACCTTCCGACTAGCCTTCGGGTTTCCAGAAAAAGGCCAACGGTCACATGATCGATCAGGTTTGAGAAGGGGACATTACAGGTGCTAGATATAGGTTTCCCATGAGATTGAGGAAAAATATGTAACTATCCTAAGACAAAAGTGTCTTTCAATAGCTTGTAGTTCCCACAACCATCATCCTGGATCATTGCTTTTAGATTGGGTATACTTTGCACAATGGGTATTTTTGTTGTTGAGGTAGAGGATAGGGATGTTGGGTCAACAAATGAGCTTGGTGGTGTAGGCCCTTCATCATTCTTGGGTATTTGGGGTATCTTATAGAACTTAGCTTGAAGAATTTTGCAATAGTAAAAAGGATCAAGGTCTCCATGGATTTTTATTTCTCTACCTTTGAAAGGAAACTTCACACACTGATGATAGGTTGAGGCTACAAATTTTAAAGCATGGATCGATGGAAGACCAAGCAAGATGTTATAGGGAAGATCAAGATCAAGCACTTGGCATTTAGTTTTTGCAATAAGAGGTCCCACTTAGATGGGAAATGGAATAATTCCTTGTGATACCCATTCTTGGTCATCATATGCTTTGATGGTAGTAATCTTTGCTTTCTCAAAAGTATCTTCTGAATAGCCCAGATGTTTGATCAACCAAAGGGTACAAATGTTCAAACCAACACCTCCATCTACCAAGACTCTTTTGACCTTGTTTTTATGAATGAAAACCTCAAGGTGTAAAGCATAGTTATGAGATGGTTGTGATGGTAGGTCTTGCTCAGAGAAGGTAAGAAGATGGTTGGTGGTGTGGCCTACCATAGCTTGAAACTGATCAATATCAATATCCTCAGGGAGAGATGACTCAAACAATACTTTCTCCAATATTTCCCTAGGGACAGATGACTTAGACAAGTCTTTCTCCGATATTTCCCAATGTGTAGGGGATAACCTTAAGAGTTCTAAGATTGATATATGTGCGGGGGTTTTCTTATGTTGATCTAGAAGATTGTACTTGCTAGGATTAGATGTGGGAAAAGTAGGTTGTGTCTTAGATTGGGATGGGGCTCCTTGAATGGTTATTTTTCCATGTCATGTGGTGACTCCATATTGCTCACTAGCTCCTTTGATTATGACAACAATAATGACGCTATCATAAGAGGCAACCATGTTGGAATAGGTATGCTACACGTTTGTGTAATGCTTATCTTTGTTGTTGTTATTTGCTTTGCTATGATCTGGCATAGGGTTCTTGTATACCTTAAGATCCTGATTTCCAGTTGGTACTCCAATAGATATGGTATCATTTTCTATGAGATCTTGAATGATATTCTTAAGTTTCATGGAGTTTTCTATTTTATGTCCTTTGATTTTGTGAAAGTCACAGAGATCATGTTCGTTGTACTGAGATGGTTTCTCTTGTGGTTCTTGGTAGTTTTCAAAGTTGGGAAGTGTTATCAGATTTGACTCTACCAATTTCTTCATGATTATTTCGATGGGTTTCGATAACTATGTGTACTTGCATTTAGGATACTTGTTCTTGTTAGCGGTTTTCCTTTGTTGCATGTCAGTGTTATTGATGTGATTGTTCTGAGGAGGTGTTGTTTGTTGCACAATCAGTTGGATGTTAGCAACTTGATTTTTGTTAGGACTAGGAGCACTTAGTATGAGCTTAGCATCTACCACACCATCATTTGTTACATTTTTGTTTTTTCCCAAACACGAGGTTTCTCATTCTAACTAGTTGAGGGATGTTTTTCTTTGTAAGCTTGAGTATTTACTTGTGAGATTAGAGCTCTTTGGGAAGATAGATCGGGGTCTAGATTGGCTATGATGATTCCCACTTGTTGTTCGTTGGGAAGAGACCACTTGCTTTTACTAGCTCTCTATCTCCATCATTGCAAGAAATTGGTGAAGGATTCTCCTTTGTTTTGTCTAAGAGTATACAACTCTTCTAGGCTAACATCCATGTTAATATTGAAGGAGAAATGATCGATCAATTTATCAATAATTTCTTGGAAAGTTTTGATTCCAGGAGGTAGATGAGAAAATAAATCCATAGTAGGACCTATTAAATCTCATGGGAAGAGCCACATTAGATAAGAATCATTGTAAGCCACCTCCATACACATGACATTAAATTCTTTGATATGGTCCACAAGACTTCCTCTCCCTTTGTAGTTGTCGAATTTGGGGATTTCAAAGCTAGGAGGGAATGGTACCATTGTAATGTTTTGATCAAATGGATAAGGACACAAATTCTATGTATGGGGCTTCTTGGTCTTTCCCATTCAAAGATCCTACAGTTCTTATGATAGCACCTTAAATTGTGATGCTAGATTGTATAGTAGATTTGGTGGAATGAAGGATGAATTGTATGGAGGATTTTGATATGATAGGGTGTTGTATGGGGTGTATGGTGGGGTGAGATTCTATGAAGGTGATTGTTGTATTGATGTACATGTTCCTAATGTGTTTGTATTGACGATATTATGTTGAGAATTATAGAAGGAACTTGGTTGTTGTTGTTGTTGTTGGGCATACTGTTGAGGTAGTAAAGCTTGCTATTGTGCTTGCTATTGTTTTTGTGCCACAAGGGCTTGTTGTTGGGCCTGTTGTTGTTGATGTGCTACTAGGGCCACTTGTTGGGATTGATATTGTTGTTGTGCTAAGGCTACTTGTTGTGCTTGATTTTGTTGTTGGGCTAAGGCTGCTTGTTGTTCTTGATGTTGTTGTAATTGGGCTAAGGCTGCTTGTTGTTGTTGTTGGGCCAAGACTACTTGTTGTGCTTGATGTTGTTGTTGTTGCTATGCTAAAGCTACTTGCTATTGTGCTTGATGTTTTTTTTGTTGGATAGCTTGTTGGTAAGCTTGTTGTGCTTGCTGTAAAGCTAGGGCATGTGCTTGCAATGTAGGATCAGGTGGTTGGGATATCTATGATGGATTGAGTGTGTTTATGTTGTGAGTAAATAACAGATTGCTAATGAAGGGGGGAGGGTTCCCTTGGTTTGAAATTCCATGTGAGATGGTAGATGAAGATGAAGGAATGTAAGGTTAAGTTCCCCTTTGATTTTGCATGGTAACAGGAATTGTGGGAAAAGATGAGGATGATTTCATTAGGTTTTGTGATGGTAATGACACACTAGGACCTTGATTCCATTGGTTAAAAATATTTCCTTGTCCCATGTCTTGAGGATTACCTTGTTGTAAAGATGTAAGCAAGGGATTTTTGATCAAGGTATTTCCTAGATTGACAAAACTCATAACCAAGGGATGGCTTTGAGATGGAGTGATAGTGAATGGGATGGGTGTGCTTTTTGAAACCAATGGTATGGATGAACCCATTGGAGGATTGGATAGAGATGCCCCTATCTGTGTTAAGGGTTGGCTTTGTGGTATGGTATTGACATTCCCTTGTGTGCTTTTTTGGGATACTTGGTCTATACTACTTTGCGTGATGGTGGGTACACTTGTGGTACTCATGTATGTAGATGAAGAGGTGTCCCTAATATGTCAAAGTGGTTGTGGAATAATGAAGTTTGAGAGGTGTATATAGTTGTTTAGGATTTTTGGGAACTGCAAGAGCACCAAAGGTAGGTGTCCAAGTGGTTGTTGGAGGTGGGGGATTAGTGTCAAGGGTACCCACAAGTGTACTACTTTCAAATGGAAGAGTTAGACCAAAGTCTTGGGAAAGAATACTTGCAAGACTAGGAGTGGATGTTTGATTTAGCCCCAGTGATGGAGCTATGAATCTTTGTGTTAAGTTTCACACAACAAAGGATTGGGAAAGTGGAGCTACATTTTCAAAGGCGTGATGTTCCATCATTTCTTCCCTAGTAAGTTCAAATGGATTATTCATGATGTCTTCAATCTCATATGGTCCCGAAGGAGATGATGGTTGTTGTGATGGGGTAATGTGACTTCTAGGATCAAATTCTAAAGGATTTGGATCACTTGAGGTAAATGTAACTTTGGCTTTTTCCATGATTCTCTTGTGTTGTGATCTCATTTTTACCACAAATTTTGTGTCATCTACGGGAGAGTTGTGTTGTTATTTGTGATGTTTGAACTCTCTAATTGACTCAAATCTGGGTAAAAATGGGAGCTATAAATCTTTCAGAGCAATGATGATAATAGTGGGTAGAAAATGGGTGATATGGGAAGTGATCTTTGTAATAGAAACATTTTGGAACAACACTTTTAACTTGAGTTTGATATTTTGATGTTAGGATAACGGATTTTTATGAACTTGGAAACCTTTAAGGTAGACTCACGACCTTCAAGATAAACTAGTTCAAAGATGATAACTAAATTAACTAAGTGCATGGAAAATGATACATTTCACATACAAAGTAGCTAAGTTAGAGGGTGGCTTGATAGATGTTTAAGTCAAAAGGTGTTGGTGTATTCAAAAATTTTGCAAAGTTTGGTGAAGTGGTAGATGGAATTTGATGGAGGGATGGATGAGATGTTTGACCCAATGTTGACTTAGAATGAACCTTTGTTTTCCAAGACCAAGGTAGTGAGAATGATGTTAGACCTCTAAAATGTTCAAATTCTAAAGACCTAATGTTGACCTAAATGAGA
>VDFB02000008.1:284786675-284816614 GCA_007258455.2 Sequoia sempervirens | reverse complement strand
AAAAAGTAACTTTTTGGTGATTGAGTGAAGTGTGCATGCATGATATTTAGATTCCACCACCTTTTTCATGATAATTCCATCACCTTTGCATGAAATAGCAGATTTTTCATGTTGGAAGGTATGTAATATGAATTCAAGTTTGAATTGCAGTGATAACTGATATACAATTGAAGTTTGGAGGGGAACAATCTTTTGAAAAAGTCAATTTTTTGAGGAATTTGAGGAAAGAAGAAGAAAAGGATACATAATTGGGTAGAACTCCTCCATTTGTAACTTTGTTTTTTTAGGTATGTGAAGTCTTTGTACATTTTCTTTCATTCTATTATGGCTTGCTTTCATTTTTGTTGTTTTGCTTATTCCATGTTGATCAAATTGTTTGTTTGTCATCCTACAACCTTAGGTTGTCAATAGACATTTTAAATTACACAATTCTATACACTTTCCTATTACATTTTTAAACCACATCTCTTTGAGGCATTTTGTTAAATTTAACAATTGACTTTCTTTGTGTATGCTTCCAAAGCTTTCATTGAGGTATTTTGTCAAACAATTATACAAACTAGCTGATTGCCTTGTCTATGCTACCAAATTTTCCATACATGTCTCTAAAAAATTGGAATATACTCCTAATGCATGCTCAAATAGGTTTCCAATACAAAAACCCTCAATTTTCTCATAAATATCTAGGGTTTTCTATATTTCACAACTCTAAGGCCTTCCTGATGTAAAGCCAAGGTGAAGATTAGCTCATAAAAAAAAATGTCAATTCAAATACTGATGCAGACAAGGTGGAGCAACACAACAACTAATCCAATTTGATCAAATTCATGCAAAGAAACAACCTTCAAAACTTCATTCTCCCAAATTGCCCAAAACAATATCCTTTGCTTTCTAGGTCTCAAAATTCATCCAATGGACCTATGTTTTAGAGAAGGCCATAAAAGGTCCAAAATATCACCCATTTAGCATCCACTCAGACCCCCCAAAAGCATCAACCACCTTCCAAATACCCTGCACAAACTTAAAATTTCATTAGATCAACAAGTTCTCCAACATTTTGACAAACCCCACCATCTAGCCTTCAAATTCACAAGGAAATTTTACTTTTCCAGCCCTAGGCATCACTCCAACTCACTCAAATGATCACACCTGCACAAAATAGACCCCCAAACATTTAACCCTACCTATTATTATCCATTCGACCGAGTTACAATACCTACAGAAGTTGGAATGGATCAAGCTTGCATTCTTTGTACTCTCAAACCCTTAATTTCTGAGTTACACAAGCAGTCTTTGAAAATCTACTCTAAAACCACAAAAATAAATGGTTAAGCATCCACTCTGATGGAAATCACAGTAGACTCACTCCACTATCATTCCCAATTCATTTCGTGCCACAATATTCACTGTACGAACTGTTTATTGCCAACAAAGTTCAAAAAAATAGGGAAAAATGTGGAAACAACAAAATATTTCATTCAAATTTTTAAATGGAGTTATGCCAACCTCCCTCCAACATTTACATGGCCTTTTTTAAAGGAAATCCAACCTATACAATTGCTTAAAACCACCTTACAACTTTCCTTTACCAACTTGACCTTTCAATTCCCTTTTTAGTGCAACTTTGCATTTTTTTCTTTTTTTGCAAATTTTTCACTTTTTGACACTAAAAATGACTTTCAACCTATTCTAATGGCCTTATGATGGCCTCATCAAACTACTTTGACCTTTAAATTTCCATCTTATAGGTATTTTCATGTTTATGCCATTGAAGGCTTCATTCCATCGTATTGACAACATTTTCCAAGACATGGAAAGTTCATAAACCTATCAACCTAACATGACTCAAAACACTTCCTAATGGTCTTTTGAGACCTTATTACATCACACTCATGATTACAAAGAAAAAATTCATCACTTGACCACCTAATGGTCCTAGCTGTCCTTGGTGCTCCTGCACCATACATCTGGCCATGAAAGCTTTCCAAGTCTCTTGGAATTTTGCAACACCTTGACCTGCAACAAATCTCTGGTGATCCTCCTTGTTCCTGCCATTGCTCCCTCTTGCCTTCATCTTCACCTTAGGCTTGGCCTTGTCCTTGCAAAACAATTCCTCTCTTGACTGATCACCTTGAACCTGCACCTTCTTGTTCTGTCCTACCATCCATGGCTGCATCCAATTGCTCCTAACTTGTTCCATGGTGTCACTTACTTCCAAATAGTCCACTCTTTGCACTTCTTTTATTTTTCACCCTTGGCTTCACCTCCATCAACATGATCATCAAAACAAGGAAGTAATAAAGCACTCCCTTCACTCTTTTCCTCTTATCCATCCTCTTCACCATCTGCTTCAGGTTCTCCCATCTAGGAATCATTGCCACAACTACATACAATTTCCACATCAGTACTCTTACCCATCTAGGACCATCCACTTTCCTAGCCTCATCTTTTGCTTTCTTCTCCATTTCATTTGGAGATCCTACTCTCACCTTTCCTCTAGCCTTCACTTGGCCAACCTTTATCAACATCTCTTCCTGAGTCTCTTCCATCTTTGAGTCATTCAAACACTTTGTATTTTCAATTTCACTTTTTATGGTGACTGCACCTTCTACAAACTCCATCTCAAACCTTTCCTTTGCTTTTTTCCATTCCACTTGATGCATCACATCCTCTGCTCTCTTATCCTCCACTGAACTCTTTTCCAACACTATATTTTTAGGCTCTTTATCTTCTTGTCCCTTTAGTGGAACACTTACGACATCTACCATGCTTTCCATGTACTTATCTTTATCCTCAACTATCATACATTCTTCCACTGGCCTTTTATCTAGGCTCTTTGCAACTTCCATTTTTATGACCCGCATCAAACTTTTTTTCTTGTCTTCTTTTTCTTGCCCCCTACATGGGTTCTTTGCATCTATACTTTGAATCAAATCTCCCTTTACCTCTGTATCTTCTGATTTAAATGTCATTGTTTCTACAATGCTTGTCTACTCCTTGTCTCTCTTTATCTACAGGGGACACAACACTGCCCCTATCATAATTTATTTATTCTTAACAAGCCCTTCATGGCTTTCCTCAATCCATCCACACTCTTTTACCTCTACCTTCTTTCCATTTTCCTCTGAGACCTTCTCATCATGTGGTCTTCCATCTGCTTTTTCATCAGTATATTGCTTTCCATCTTTCCCTTTCATTGGGCAATCCATCTCTTCCACCATGACCTTACTAGGCCATTCTCGCCTCTTCTCCATCTTGTCTCCACTTGTCTTGCCTTTTCCTTACATTAGGGTCTCTACCCCAAGGTTATTCACTTCAAATTTCTTTTCATCAGGTCTACATACCTCTATTTTGACAGTAGTAGATTGTCCTACACCTATTCCTGCCTTTTCTTGACTAAAATTAGTCCTTTTCTTGTCTCCAACCTGCTTTGCAAACATGTCTGGATCTTGTATAAAGGATTCCCTTTCTCTTATCACTATTTCTCCATCCTTTTTCATTTCTAACATTACTCCTTTGTCTACTTTTTCTACCTCAACTCTTTTCTTTGTGTAAGTAGCTGCACCTTCACCATGTTTATCTTCCTCATGCTTGAGGAACTCCTTCCTTCCCATCATCACTATCCTTACCATTTTTTCTTGTTCCCTATCATCTCCCTACAATTGGGTTAGCTTGAACTTGATTCCATCTTTCACAATATCATACTCAAAGATAAACTACTTCAACTTTGAAAACTAACATTTGAAAGAGGTGATCGTTGGTCTCCCTCTTTAATAGACTTTTACAACCCTTCACTATTAGTTAATTTGACTTAGCACTTTTTGCAGAGGTAAAATTATTTGTCATGCCGAAGAAATGAACTATTAAAAGGAAAAAAATAATAGATGATCAACTCCAATCCTTCAGAGATAAAGAGAAAAAATGGATGAGGGAATATCATAAAAAACAAAAATTGGGAACGATTGACGAAAACAAGCCAGTTGAAGAGGAACCTCAACCGTCAAAAAGAGAAAAGAAATTTGTAGCACAAAGGGCAAGAATGTGAAAGAGTCATGCTAGGGGAGATGTAAATACCATAGTTGGAGACACACCCTCTACCGCAAGTGAATATGAAGGGACACCATTAAGGACAAGCGAATATGGAGGGACACCATCTACCACAAGTGAGTATGGTTGGACACCATCCACCACATCTAAAGTTGAGAGTACATCATCACTCAGATTTGATGAACAAGGTATGCCATCATCCCCACATGAATCTCAAGGTATGTATTCTATTCCACCCTCGGTCGAAGGTATGCAATCTAGCCCAACTCAATTAAATATTGATGCAATTGCTAATGTTGAGATGTATGCACCTAAGAGAGCACCACCTAGAATTTTACGTAGAAAGCCAAAGTTTTTGATTAATATTGATGAGAATATTTTGCAGCACATGGAAGGTAAGATTCTAGAATGCACTTGTAGAAGATATGCTAAAAATATTTGGAAAATGTTCTTTGAAAGGCTAAATGAGACTGGAAGATGTCAACTATTTGTTCAAATGATGTGGGGTTTAAAGTAAAGAAACATCATGAAGACTCTTGGGTTGAGAACATCGAATGCATCAAGTGAAAACACTATTGTGAAGAATCTAATGGATGCTTATGAGAGTGTGGGTAAGACCTCATGCTCAAAGGATAGTAATGTCACCCAATGTGTCATTACATTGACTTTGGTAAGCTATCAAATAAAGAGATCTCGTCTCATTAAAAAGAAAAGTGAACAAATGGGAATTACTAGAAAACTTTATCAAGAGCCGTTCAAAGGTGGCAAAGAATTGAGGGCATTGATTCAAATGAATTATGGGCATTCTCGGGAAGACTGCCAAATCAAGATAGAAAATTTGTTGAAGCATTGAGAACACTAATTGAAGATTATTGGAAGAATAATACAAGGCCATCTTCGAATCAAAGGGATGTCGTAAGAAGGAGAATCAGTAGTCAGAACTGTGAGCCACATCCAAAGCATTTTTTGGATATGACTCAAACCCAATTTTTTCATAAATTTCAAAATGCTTATCCTAAAATTAGTATTTCTCAAAGATTCTTTGAAATGCTTAAACCTTTTTATGTCAAGATAAATCACACACGCACTACTTGTTGCTCTAGACTACATATTGAATTCACTAACCATTATATCGTTCTATATGTTTAGATTTGCATACTAATGATGTTTTGTAGGATTGTGGCATAAAAGCCCCACCAAAATCTTCAAGAGAGTTCTTATAAATTTTTTTTATGTCAAATAGAGGATGGCCAAATATTCTATAGCAGAACATGCTAGGATGGTTCATGCAAGCATTGCAGTGGCTTGCAATGAATGCGAGTATGTCAACATATGAAAAGTACATATGAGGTGGGGCATAAACTAGTAGATTTCGGGAAGTATAAAACAGTGGCATACGCTACAAAAGATGGGTCTCAATAAAAAAGGTGTGATTTGGTTATTGAGAAGATTCCAGTGTATCAGTTTATGTTCATGTTTCATGAGAATCTAGTGTATGAGTATGCAAGGAATACCCATAGAGCCCGATGGCTAGACACACAATTCAAGCTATGCAAGGAAACCTTTCCAATTGGTAGCATAGTATCAGTGGTTGAATTTGCAAAGAACTACACTCTACAACCATAGTGTGAGGTGCAGTCACAGTATTACAACTCCACACAAGTTTCGATATTTGTGCACATAGCATTCATTCATGCAGCTGATAGTATAGAGGACCACAGGAAGGTATTGAGGGAGTATCACTTTTATATTAGTGATGATCACACACATTCTCCAGAGCTTGTGCAAGGTTCCTTCCAGATATTCTATAGTGATTTGGCTCAGAGGGGCATATGGTCAACATATAATATGGTCAGATAATTGTGCAGCACAGTTCAAGAACATACACATGTTCTATTGGTTGTGCAGGATGCATCTCACTACAGGTGTTCAACATATGTGGAACTTTTGTGAGTCCGGGCATGTAAAGGGGGAGCATGATGGTGCAAGAGAATGCATGAAAAGAGCATTAGCATGAGAAGAGTTAAAGTATAAAGACAGTGCAAAGTTGACAGATGCAAGTTCAATCATCGAGTGGTGTAATGCTTTGATGGGTCCAGGTAATGAAGGTACGTCTTCATTTAGAGGAATTTTTTGGTTGATGTATGATACTAACATTGCACCATATGAGGATTGTTGTACACTAACAAGATCGAGTGAGCTACACTCTTTCCTTAGCTCAAATGTAGGTTCATGGAGTATCGATACACGTAAGATGGCATGCTTTTGTTCTTCATGTACAATGCAAGCCTGGAATGATTGTGAGTCAAGGGAGTGGGTTGCCAAATGGTTGACAAGTTATCTTACCCCACTTCACACATATCGCCCTCCGACGGCATTGGAACTAACACAGATGGAATCATCAATCGACTTTGACCACGTATCAGATCTAGTTCAACTAGGAAATATATCTACTTGCTTAGTTTTTCAAATTCCATATTGTTATCTTACTTTGTACTGTATTCGTAATGTTGACTAATTTCAAGTGATTTTATGCACATATTAATGCAGGGCATGTTTATGCAGTTATTGCAGATGAAGAAAACGAAGAGGGAACATACTCTTACTTGTGTCGTGTTGAGGCTAAAAAAAATTTGGAAGCCCCAGTTATAGATGGAGAAAACATCAAATACCCTACAGGCTTAGAAGGTACCCACATAAGAGTGTTAAACATTGGTTGTTTGAGGACTTTGACACACATCATAAGATTCTTCATTACTTGAACCTTGTTGTGGCATCCAATGTTCGTTTGAGCAGATATGGGGGCAGACCTTTGAAAGAGACCTTGTGGAAGGTCTGTGAGTTTGGCCATGAGGCAATACTTGACACAATAAAGAGTAGAGAAGATCCAGATGGTTCATTAGATTAATTTGTAAGTATATGCACAATGGTTCTTATTAATTTATACTTGTATCCATGTTAATTTGTTTGATGCGAATGCTATCATGTCTTATTTTACTTTGCGTATCTGTAAGTAACCCGATAAACATTGAATGGTGTCCCCTTGCAGAAAATACAGATTATGAGCCAGCACAGTTCAAGAACGTACACATGTTCTATTGGTTGTGCAGGATGCATCTCACTACAGGTGTTCAACATATGTGGAACTTTTGTGAGTCTGGGCATGTAAAGGGGGAGCATGATGGTGCAAGAGAATGCATGAAAAGAGCATTAGCACGAGAAGAGTTAAAGTATAAAGACAGTGCAAAGTTGATAGATGCAAGTTCAATCGTCGAGTGGTGTAATGCTTTGATGGGTCCAGGTAATGAAGGTACATCTTCATTTAGAGGATTTTTTTGGTTGATGTATGATACTAACATTGCACCATATGAGGATTGTTGTACACTAACAAGATCGAGTGAGCTACACTCTTTCCTTAGCTCAAATGTAGGTTCATGGAGTATCGATACACATAAGATGGCATGCTTTTGTTCTTCATGTACAATGCAAGCGTGGAATGATTGTGAGTCAAGGGAGTGGGTTGCCAAATGGTTGACAAGTTATCTTACCCCACTTCACACATATCGCCCTCCGACGGCATTGGAACTAACACAGATGGAATCATCAATCGACTTTGACCATGTATCAGATCTAGTTGAACTAGGAAATATATCTACTTGCTTAGTTTTTCAAATTCCATATTGTTATCTTACTTTGTACTGTATTCGTAATGTTGACTAATTTCAAGTGATTTTATGCACATATTAATGCAGGGCATGTTTATGCAGTTATTGCAGATGAAGAAAACGAAGAGGGAACATACTCTTACTTGTGTTGTGTTGAGGCTAAAAAAAATTTGGAAGCCCCAGTTATAAATGGAGAAAACATCAAATACCCTACAGGCTTAGAAGGTACCCACATAAGACTGTTAAACATTGGTTGTTTGAGGACTTTGACACACATCGTAAGATTCTTCATTACTTGAACCTTGTTGTGGCATCCAATGTTCGTTTGAGCAGATATGGGGGTAGACCTTTGAAAGAGACCTTGTGGAAGGTCTGTGAGTTTGGCCATGAGGCAATACTTGACACAATAAAGAGTAGAGAAGATCCAGATGGTTCATTAGATTAATTTGTAAGTATATGCACAATGGTTCTTATTAATTTATACTTGTATCCATGTTAATTTTTTTGATGCGAATGCTATCATGTCTTATTTTACTTTGCGTATCTGTAAGTAACCCGATAAACATTGAATGGTGTCCCCTTGCAGAAAATACAGATTATGAGCCAGCACAGTTCAAGAACGTACACATGTTCTATTGGTTGTGCAGGATGCATCTCACTACAGGTGTTCAACATATGTGGAACTTTTGTGAGTCCGGGCATGTAAAGGGGGAGCATGATGGTGCAAGAGAATGCATGAAAAGAGCATTAGCATGAGAAGAGTTAAAGTATAAAGACAGTGCAAAGTTGATAGATGCAAGTTCAATCGTCGAGTGGTGTAATGCTTTGATGGATCCAGGTAATGAAGGTACATCTTCATTTAGAGGATTTTTTTGGTTGATGTATGATACTAACATTGCACCATATGAGGATTTTTGTACACTAACAAGATCGAGTGAGCTACACTCTTTCCTTAGCTCAAATTTAGGTTCATGGAGTATCGATACACATAAGATGGCATGCTTTTGTTCTTCATGTACAATGCAAGCCTGGAATGATTGTGAGTCAAGGGAGTGGGTTGCCAAATGGTTGACAAGTTATCTTACCCCACTTCACACATATCGCCATCCGACGGCATTGGAACTAACACAGATGGAATCATCAATCGACTTTGACCACGTATCAGATCTAGTTGAACTAGGAAATATATCTACTTGCTTAGTTTTTCAAATTTCATATTGTTATCTTACTTTGTACTGTATTCGTAATGTTGACTAATTTCAAGTGATTTTATGCACATATTAATGCAGGGCATGTTTATGCAGTTATTGTAGATGAAGAAAAAGAAGAGGGAACATACTCTTACTTGTGTCGTTGTGTTGAGGCTAAATTTTTTTTGGAAGCCCCAGTTATAGATGGAGAAAACATCAAATACCCTACAGGCTTAGAAGGTACCCACATAAGAGTGTTAAACATTGGTTGTTTGAGGACTTTGACACACATCGTAAGATTCTTCATTACTTGAACCTTGTTGTGGCATCCAATGTTCGTTTGAGCAGATATGGGGGCAGACCTTTGAAAGAGACCTTGTGGAAGGTCTTTGAGTTTGGCCATGAGGCAATACTTGACACAATAAAGAGTAGAGAAGATCCAGATGGTTCATTAGATTAATTTGTAAGTATATGCACAATGGTTCTTATTAATTTATACTTGTATCCATGTTAATTTGTTTGATGCGAATGCTATCATGTCTTATTTTACTTTGCGTATCTGTAAGTAACCCAATAAACATTGAATGGTGTCCCCTTGCAGAAAATACAGATTATGAGCCAGCACAGTTCAAGAACGTACACATGTTCTATTGGTTGTGTAGGATGCATCTCACTACAGGTGTTCAACATATGTGGAACTTTTGTGAGTCTGGGCATGTAAAGGGGGAGCATGATGGTGCAAGAGAATGCATGAAAAGAGCATTAGCACGAGAAGAGTTAAAGTATAAAGACAGTGCAAAGTTGATAGATGCAAGTTCAATCGTCGAGTGGTGTAATGATTTGATGGGTCCAGGTAATGAAGGTACGTCTTCATTTAGAGGATTTTTTTGGTTGATGTATGATACTAACATTGCACCATATGAGGATTTTTGTACACTAACAAGATCGAGTGAGCTACACTCTTTCCTTAGCTCAAATGTAGGTTCATGGAGTATCGATACACATAAGATGGCATGCTTTTATTCTTCATGTACAATGCAAGCCTGAAATGATTGTGAGTCAAGGGAGTGGGTTGCCAAATGGTTGACAAGTTATCTTACCCCACTTCACACATATCGCCCTCCGACGGCATTGGAACTAACACAGATGGAATCATCAATCGACTTTGACCACGTATCAGATCTAGTTGAACTAGGAAATATATCTACTTGCTTAGTTTTTCAAATTCCATATTGTTATCTTACTTTGTACTGTATTCGTAATGTTGACTAATTTCAAGTGATTTTATGCACATATTAATGCAGGGCATGTTTATGCAGTTATTGCAGATGAAGAAAACGAAGAGGGAACATACTCTTACTTGTGTCGTTGTGTTGAGGCTAAATTTTTTTTGGAAGCCCCAGTTATAGATGGAGAAAACATCAAATACCCTACAGGCTTAGAAGGTACCCACATAAGAGTGTTAAACATTGGTTGTTTGAGGACTTTGACACACATCGTAAGATTCTTCATTACTTGAACCTTGTTGTGGCATCCAATGTTCGTTTGAGCAGATATGGGGGCAGACCTTTGAAAGAGACCTTGTGGAAGGTCTGTGAGTTTGGCCATGAGGCAATACTTGACACAATAAAGAGTAGAGAAGATCCAGATGGTTCATTAGATTAATTTGTAAGTATATGCACAATGGTTCTTATTAATTTATACTTGTATCCATGTTAATTTGTTTGATGCGAATGCTATCATGTCTTATTTTACTTTGCATATCTGTAAGTAACCCGATAAACATTGAATGGTGTCCCCTTGCAGAAAATACATATTATGAGCCATCCAAGAGAATCTCAAGCATAAAATCAATGCAACATCCCTATTTTGATTATGAAGCCAAATCTGAATTATGATTTTCAGCCATTACAAAAGTTGCAAAGTGGTGCAACTTTCATTTTGCAACTCGTGTGACCAAAAAAACTGTTCCAATGCATTTGAATATGCATGTTTACACTAGACATGGTCCTCTTTTGTACCCAAACATACAGAATCGCTTCGAACTACATTCAACCAGATTGATCCCTTAAGGGTCCAAAGGGCAAAATGGATGCAAACTTCAGCATGAGGTTACTCAAACACCGTGACGCTTAGAAACTTCTCATTTGATCCTATGGGATCATGTTGGGCCCCTCTAAAATAACCTCTCTCAATTTATGTTATCTCAAAGTGATTTTCCTGTGGTGTCGAAGTTTCAGTTGATAAAAATGGTGTCAAATGGAAGCAGTGGAAAGTTGCAAAGTGGTGCAGCTTTCATTCTACAATTCATGTGACCAAATGAACTATTCCAACACATCCAAATAGGCATGTTTACACTAGGCATGGTCCTCTCTCACACCCAAACATGCAGAATCACTCTGAGCTATGTTCAACCGGATCGATCCCTTAAGGGTCCAAAGGGCAAAATGGCTGCAAACTTTAGCATGAGGTTACTCGAACACCGTGATGCTTAGAAACTTCTCATCTAATCCCATAGGATTGCGTTGGTCCCTCTACAATAAACTCTCTCAATTTTTGTTATCTCAGAGTGGTTTTCCCGTGGTGTCCAAATTTCAGTTGATGGAAAAAGTGTCAAATGGAAGCAGTGGAAAGTTGCAAAGTGGTGCGACTTTTGTTCTGCAACTCATGTGACCAAACGAACTATTCCAACACATTCAAATAGGCATGTTCACTCTATGCATGGTCCTCTTTCTCACCCAAACATGCGGAATCGCTCTGAGCTACATTCAACCGGATCGATCCCTTAAGGGTTTGAGTGTAGTATGTTGAAATAGGCCATTCCACCTATTGTTCAGGCTATGTCTCGATGATATGGGCCTAAGGTAAGTAGGATAGGGAGTAGGAATAAGAAAATAGCATTAGTAAGGGCATTGGAAGAGATTACTAACACTGGCCCTGTTGAAAATTCAAAATTGAGGCCTCTTAAAAGCAAGGCTAGAAGAGGTGAAAAGAAGAAATTGCTTGAAAATAAGTTAAAATAGGTTAGAAATAGGGTGATATTGTGGAGTTTGATGTGTTCAAAGGGCCTGCAAGGATAGGGGAGGTCAAAAGTATGTTATGGAATGACATGCCCTAGTTGGGAAAATAGGGGTTTTGAATGAAAAAGAGAGGTTTGAGGGAGTAAATGTGGGTAAAGTCAAGGGGCAACATAATTTGGTGGTCAATTAAGTTTGCGTAGGAAAAATGAAGAGTGTTGGAATAGGTTTTGAGGTTCAGTTTGCTGGTTTGGCCAAAATTTTTTGGAGGGGGTTCAGTTCGTTTTGGGTTTGTTGGTACAAAAAACATGTAAAAACAAAATATATATCTATGCAACCTAGAAGCATGAATTAGGATTAGAATATCACATATCATCATATAAACAAAAAAACCACCATAAACTTGAATGTCATTTAAAACAACAAAATTGGAAAAAAAAAAGGTGTTTATAACCTGCAAAAAAATGTGAATAAAATCACATTGATTTTCGCGTGAAAAAAAACCATGAGACCATAGCTTGTTGCTTACTATTATGTTTTGATAGATTTTTTCCAAGCATCCATAGCTTGTTCAAAAGTAATTTTTAGGCTTTGCCATAGCAAAGGCAGTGAATTATTTGATAAAATGCTTTGGTAGACATGTATGGGTGTGGTAGCATAGACAAGGCAGTGAACTGTTTGAAAAAATGCCTCAAAGAAATGTGGTCTCATGGTGATGGAATGGCATGATGAATGCCATGACAAGCAAAATTGCTATGGATTGTCATGGCATTCCACCACCATTCACACATTTCTTTGAGGCTTTTATTCAACAGTTTGCCTTGTCTATGCTATTGCTTATTATTATGCTTTGATAGATTTTTTCCAAGAATCCATAGCTTGTTTTGAAGGACCTATTTTAGGATTTTAGCCATGGCAGCAAGGAGGTGAACTATTTGATAAAATGCTTTGGTAAACATGTATGAAAAATGTGGTAGCATAGACAAGGAAACAAACTGTTTGAAAAATGCCTCAAAGAAATGTGGTCTCATGGTGATGGAATGGCATGACAAATGCCATGACAAGAAAATTGCTATGGATTGTCATGGAATTCCACCACCATTGAGACCACATTTCTTTGAGGCTTTTATTCAAACAGTTCGTTTCCTTGTCTGTGCTATTGCTTATTATTATGCTTTGATAGATTTTTTCCAAGCATCCATAGCTTGTTTGGAAGCACCTATTTTGGGCTTTTAGCCATAGTAGCAATGAGGTGAATTATTGATAAAATGCTATGGTAAACATGCATGAAAAATGTGGTAGCATAGACAAGGAAACAAACTGTTTCAAAAAATGCCTCAAAGAAATGTGGTCTCATGGTGATGGAATGGCATGACGAATGCCATGACAAGCAAATTGCTATGGATTGTCATGGCATTCCACCACCCTTGAGACCACATTTCTTTGAGGCTTTTATTCAAACAGTTCACTACCTTGTCTATGCTATTGCTTATTATTATGCTTTGATAGATTTTTTCCAAGCATCCATAGCTTGTTTGGAAGCACCTATTTTAGGCTTTTAGCCATAGCAACAAGGAGGTGAACTATTTGATAAAATTCTTTGGTAAACACGTATGAAAAGTGTGGTAGCATAGACAAGGCAACGAACTGTTTCAAAAAATGCCTCAAAGAAATGTGGTCTCATGGTGATGGAATGGCATGATGAATGCCATGACAAGCAAATTGCTATGGATTGTCATGGCATTCCACCACCATTGAGGCCACATTTCTTTGAGGCTTTTATTCAAACAATTCGTTGCCTTGTCTATGCTATTGCTTATTATTATGTTTTGATAGATTTTTTCCAAGCATCCATAGCTTGTTAGGAAGCACCTATTTTAGGATTTTAGCGATAGTAGCAAGGAGGTGAACTGTTTGATAAAATGCTTTGGTAAACATGTATGAAAAATGTGGTAGCATAGACAAGGCAGTGAACTGTTTGAAAAAATGCCTCAAAGAAATGTGGTCTCATGGTGATGGAATGGCATGACAATTGCCATGACAAGCGAATTGCTATGGATTTTCATGGCATTCCACCACCATTGAGACCACATTTCTTTGAGAATTTTATTCAAACAGTTCACTGCCTTATCTATGCTATTGCTTATTATTATGCTTTGATAGATTTTTTCCAAGAATCTATAGCTTGTTTTGAAGCACCTATTTTAGGATTTTAACCATAGCAACAAGGAGGCAAACAGTTTGATAAAATTCTTTGGTAAACATGTATGAAAAATGTGGTAGCATAGACAAGGCAATGAACTATTTGAAAAAATGCCTCAAAGAAATGTGGTCTCATGGTGATGGAATGCCATGAAAATCCATAGCTTGTTTGAAAGCACCTGTTTTAGGCTTTTAGCCATAGCAGCAAGGCAATGAACTGTTTGATAAAATGTTTTGATAGACATGTATGAAAAATGTGTTAGCATAGACAAGAACTCTTTGAAAAAATGCCTCAAAGAAATGAGGTCTCATGGTGATGGAATTCCATGACAATCAAATGCTTTTGATTGTCATGGAATTCCATCACCATGAGACCTCATTTCTTTGAGGCATTTTTTCAAAGAGTTCACTGCCTTGTCTATGCTATTGATTACTATTATGCTTTTGATAGATTTTTTCAAAGCATCCATAGCTTGTTCGAAAGCACTTGTTTTAGGCTTTCAACCATAGCAACAAGGTAATGAACTATTTAAAAAAATGCTTTGGTAGACATGTATAAAAAATGTGGTAGTATAGACAAGGCAATAAATTGTTTGAAAAAAGGCCTCAAAGAAATGTGGTCTCATAGAATGCCATGACAAGCAAATGCAATTGGGAGCTGCTCCTAGTTATTAGTTATGCAATGTGAAGTAATTGCATAAATGCTTAGGTTGACTTTGTTAAAACTATATTGTAATTGAAATTTTGTCATCTATTAGCATCTAGTTATTAGTTATGCAATGTGAAGCAATGCTTTGAGTTTGAAAATGTGCAATGAAATGTAATCAACGATATGAATATAAACTACAAAAATCTATTTTTTACAATTTATTAGTTAAACTCTTTATTTTATTTGCTCTCTATATCTATATGCTATGGAAATGCCTTTAATTTTTTTTAATTTTTTTTTTATCTCTTGTTCTATTTTTTTTTACCTTTTTTTTAAAATCTAATTTTATTCAATTTTTTCTAGACTTTTTTGAGTGATTTTTTCATAAAATCTTATACTTTTGGTTTTCCAAACTTTTCCCCAAAATATTTTTGTTGCTATGGTATAAACACATATATTTTTGTAATATCAAGGATACTTTTTGAAACTTCCATGCATTGCTAATCTAAAAGGAAAAGTCTTTTGCCTAATCTATATGTAGCCATGCTTTTGACATTGTCAAAAAGAGCAAATATGGACACCATTGATAAAAAAAAATTGTATTAACCAAATAGCCATGTACACATACATCAATATATGTCGATATAAGTATAAAATATAGTTACAAAATAGCCATATAGGCTTACACTTGAATGCCATATAGGCATACAAAGTCAAATATATCCAATACAAGATATGTACAAATTGACATGTTTAGGCATACAACAAAGGGCTTTGGAATCAAAATTCATTTCTCTCCGTGCTCTGGAAATAAATTCTTTCCCTTTGTTTGGCAATTTGATGGCAATAATTTTGTCACTCATTTCTGCTGTGCTCGAGGAGTGCTCCTATTGCTCTTCCTACAGTTTAGCTCTTGGTGAAGTTTTAACTGTTACAATAAGAAGTAAAGACATTAATATATAGAAATTATATTATAAGAAATGATATATTTAACAAAATAATCACTTACAACCATCTCATGATCACTCTCCATGATGGAAATATTTGCATGCCGATGCTTAGGCTTGCTCAAGCCTTGTATAAACCATCCAAATATGAATTAAACTGCGAATCAATAATGGTTTGATTTTTCATTAGAACTAACATCTATAACAACAAATGTAAATTGAAATTTAGTAATTTACCTCATACCTCCTCTATCAAAGCCATGGAGGATTGTATAGTGGATGAAACACTGATATCCATTGCCCTTGTAACATTTGGAGGTGTTCACACAACCAACATCTGAAAATAAAACAACAAATTATTCAATCACAAAAAAGTTACAATAGCGAGATCCATGTCATGACTTATAATGTATGAGATCTAATGAACAAAACTTTGAGTACAAGTATTAAACTATATATTTCTAGTAGGCCTTGGTAGTTTGATAGGAAGACCAAGCATGATGGAGAGAAGAAGACATACTCCATTGTGAAGGATGGGAAGACTTACAACCTTTCACCTCTCGTAGAAAAAGACAAGGCAAAGCATGAAGGGCCTAGTGTTTTCATGGTGGGTGAGGAGTTCATGAAGACCTTGAAGGAAGGAGGAGGAAGAGGATTCTTCTTGATTATGAAGCCAAAAAGTGAAGCAGATCTACCCACAAAGAAGGAAGATGCACCAAAGGAAGTCCAAGAGTTGTTGGAAAGGTACAAGGACATAACAGTGAATGAATTACCTAGTTCCCTACCTCCCATTAGGGATAGAAGCCACCATATTGATATGATTCTAGGGGCTACATTTCCCAATAAGGCTGCATACAAGATGACACCTACTCAAAATGAGGAGACTGCAAGACAAGTGCAAGAGTTGATAGATAAAGGGCTAGTGAGGAAGAGTTTGAGCCCATGTGTTGTTCCTATTATCCTAGCACCAAGGAAGGATGGGAATTGGATGCTTTGCACTAATTCAAGATACATTAATAGGATCACAATCAGATATAGGTTCTCGATGCCAAGAATGGAGGACCTCATGGATTGTCTATCAAGAGCATCTTACTTTTCCAAGATTGATCTAAAGTGCGGGTACCATCAGATAAGGATCAGAGAGGGGGATGAATGGAAGACAACTTTTAAGACTAATGAAGGGCTCTATGATTGGTTGGTGATGCCCTTTGGGTTATCAAATGCCCCTAGTACAATTATGTGCCTTATGAATGAGGTATTGAGACCTTTCATTGGAAATTTTGTTGTAGTTTATTTAGATGACATCCTTGTGTTTAGTAGGTCTAAAGAAGAACATTTGAAGCACCTTGACATGGTACTAAGGAGGTTACAAGAGGAGAAGCTACTGATCAACATGGAAAAGTGTGAATTCATGAAGGAAGAGCTAGTCTACCTTGGTTTTGTCATCTCCAAGGGAAGTTTGAAAATGGATCCTTCAAAGGTGGATGCTATTCTTACTTTTCCAACACCAAAATCCATGGGAGATGTGAGAAGCTTCCATGGACTTGCAAGCTTTTATAGAAATTTCATCAAGAACTTTAGCCAAATTTGTGCACCAATCTTGGACACCATCAAAGGAGGTAACAAAGGTAAGTTTTCTTGGACCAATGAGGCTGATAAAGGGTTTGAATATCTGAAAATGAGAGTAGCACAACGGCCTATACTTGTGCTCCTTGATTTTGATAAAGTTTTTACCATTGAGTGTGATGCTAGCAATCAAGCAATAGGGGCTATTTTGAGCCAAGAAGGTAGACCGGTTGCATTTTACAGTGAGAGGCTAAATGAAGCAAAGAGGAAGTATTCTTCCTATGATTTGGAATTGTATGCTATGGTCCAAGCCCTCAAAAAGTGGAGGCACTACTTGTTACTTAAAGAATTTTTTGTTTATACTGATAATCATGCCTTGAGTTTTTTGAATTCACAGGACAAACTCAGTCATAGGCACATGAAGTGGGTAGAGTCTTTGCAAGCCTATACTTTCACAATAAAGCATAAGAAGGGCCAAGCAAATAAGGTGGCAGATGCTCTTAGTAGAAGGGAACTTGTAGTGCAAGAGATCCAACTCCAAAGCATGGGGGTTTATGCATTGAAGGATATGTATCATGAAGATTCAGATTTCAAGGAGGTATACAATGTTTGTGAGCAACATTTGAATTATTTTCATGGTGAATTCTCTAACTTTTTATTGCAGAATGGTTTTCTCTTCAAAGGAAGCCAATTGTGTGTGTGTAAATGCTCAATGAGGGAGAATATCATAAAGGAGAAACATAGTGGGAGTCTTGGAGGTCACTTTGGCCTTGACAAGACCTTAGAACAAGTTAGGAGATTTTACTATTGGCCAAAGTTGCAGGTGGATGTGAGAAGGTATGTGGAAGGCTGCACAATATGTCAAAGGGCAAAGGGAACTTCATCAAATGCAGGACTCTATCAATCACTGCCCATTTCCAATAGGCCTTGGGAGTGTGTAAGTATTGACTTTGTCTTGGGTTGCCTAGAACCCAAAAAGGTTTTAATAGTATCTTTGTGGTAGTTGATAGATTTAGTAAGATGGCACATTTTCTTCCTTGCAAATACACCAATGGTGCATCTCATATAGCACGTCTCTTCTTTAAGGAGGTTGTTAGGATACATGGACTACCTTTAAGCATTTTTTCTGACAGGGATTCTAAATTCATTGGTCACTTTTGGAGTACCTTGTGGAAGAAACTCAAGGAAAAAATCTGTCCTTTAGTTCAACATACCATCCACAAATAGATGGAAAAATTAAAGTGGTGAATAGATCATTGGGAAACCTCTTAAGATGCCCTACCAAGGAGCATGGACAAGCTTGGGATCTGATTTTACCTCAGGCTGAATTTGCATATAATGAATCCATGAATAGGAGCATTAGTAGAAGCCCTTTTGAGGTAGTCTATGGCATGCACCCTAGAGGGGTCTATGAACTAAGAGATCTATAAGGAGTTGCTAGGAGAAGTTCTCAAGGTGAGGACTTTGTTGTTACAATTAGGGATATTTATCAACAAGTGAAGGAAACCCTTCAAAACAATGTTGAGAAGTATAAGGAAAAGGAAGATTTAAAGAAGAGGAATGTCCAATTCAAGGTTAGAGACTTGGTGATGGCACACTTGAAGAAGGAGAGACTTCCAAAAGGAAAGTATACCAAACTCATGATGAAGAAGATAGGACCTTGCAAGGTGGTCTACAAGTTTGGCCAAAATGATTATGAAATAGAGCTACCTCCTAGGGTGGCAATCTTTCCTATCTCCAACATTTCTAACTTGTATCCTTTCAAAGCTTCTGTGATATGATTGAGAGCTTGGTTACTATCAAACTAATGATATGATTGATGTTACTAAATTTGGTTAAGGTGTATAAGACAGGTTCGGTGAATTTGATGGTTGGATGGGTGACTATTATGAAGCCTTTTGAGAAAATTGGTGATTAACCACAAGATGATAATCAAGATTCTGTTGTAGCAGGAGTTTGTAACTTGTAAATAGACTGTTGCAGTCAAAATATGGTGTGCACATTGCTTGATAATGGACTGATAACAGTGAGGTATGGTTTAGTTGATTTGTTGTTGTTATGCCTTGCCAAACGGCCCCATTTAATTATAGAAACAAATGGGTCCCCCTTTCTTTTTGGTTTCCTTGCCTTTGTTATTTTCTTTTGCTCTTGGGGTTCTTTTTTTTTCTTCCTAAGTTGTTTGCTAGTTCTATTAAATTTTGGTTCTGTTTCAGCTTGAGTTGGTTTTCTTCTTGCTAGAAATTGAATGAAATTATCGTAGGCAATAGTGTATCTTAGGATAATATATCTTATGTGCTTCTGAGGACTGATGGGGACTCTGTTTTGCAGAATCAAATCACACATGTGATGATATTTGCCAAGGGAGCTAAGTTGGAATGTTTTCCTCAATCCAGTTGGCCATAATTTTCCTCTAAGCAGAAAGTCGGCAAGACCTTGTAGATTTCTTGCCGAATACTGGTGCATTTGGTTAATAGGAATTTGTGTTGCCTATCGGTGAGACCTCAGGGATGTCACGGTGATTGAAATTCACATGCAAATACCTATTGGCAAGACATCAATCATTGTCCTAGCGACTAGGAGTTTCCCATCGACATGAAAGTCTCCTTCGGAGAAATGTCTTGCCAAGATCTTTGGGTCTCACCGACCGGCGATAGAGGGATGCACATATCGACCAGAGATTTTCCTTCAGGAAGAAGTCTCGGCAACTTCTTCATGTCTCACCGACTAGCATGTATGGAGTAGACACTTCAGCAAGAGTTGTTCCTTCGGCATGTGGTCTCACCAAGCGCTTTGTGTCTTGCCAACCACCGATGAGGGTATGCATCTCGGTGGGAGAATTTTTGCGGTGGAGAGATTTCTTGGTGAGTGCATTGGGTCTCGCCAACAAGGCATAGGAGGAGGCCCCACCAAAGGTCTGAGCTTGGCGATAATTTTTCCTTCAGCAGGAGGTCTGGTCGAAACGAAAAAGTCTTATCGAAGGGTTAGTCTTCAATATGACATGAAGGGCTCAGGGAAAGGTCTCCCCAATGTGGGATTGTCTCACCGATATGAAATGAAGGCCTTAGTAGAAGGGGATTCCATCACCATAAATTCTCAACAAGATCTTTATGTCCCACCGATAAGATATGGCTTTAGGGAGACTGGATGCATTCGGCGTGGTGTCTGAGCGACTTCAAAATGTCTCCCCAAAAGAAATTTGAGCTCGGGAGGAGCTCCCCGAAGGACTAAGGGGGCTCAGCATAACGTCTGGCCGACAGTAAGGAGTCTTGCTAAAACAAAATGAGCTCAGCAAGAATAAAGAGGAGTTTGCTGATATTTCTGGGCGAAACGAAGTGGTTTCGGCAAAGGATGACAACGTTGGCATAATGTCTTGCCAATACAGAATGAGCTCGGGGTGAAAGGTCTGCCCTCGCTATGATGTCCCATCAATGAAGTGAAGTCTCAATGATAAAAAATGATATCAATATGAATTACGTGGCTCGATGGAAGGTCTTGCCGACTGTCTTATGCTACACCAATAGCTGCCAGGGGAGACATAATCGCATCGGGGAGACACGATTAGTGTCTCACTGATATGCGATTCAGTGTGCACCACATTTGACTGCCTGATAATCCTGTGTGGTGTATGCCTAACCAATCAGAAGAAACTAAAGGAATGACCTATTGGCCATTGATCGATTGACTACCACCTTGAAGGAGACCGACATAACACAAACTGGATGGATTCCTTTTGATGTCAAGGGGTGATGGATCGACACAGGTGATAATGTTCGGGTCTGAAGGGAGGCCCGATGATGCTCAAGAAGATGGTCAACCTGCAACAGAAGTCTAGAACATGAAGAAGGCTAGAATAACGAAGAAACTATGACTCGCAGGGACAGCTGTAGTGACCACTAGCGAGAGGAAAATTAGTATTAATAGCAAAATGATTTTAGAGCATTCATGGTGGCCTCGATGGAGTTAAAGGATGGACAAGAAAGGCCAAAGTAAATGCGGCAACTGCAAAAGATCTAAGAGGATGCCTAGAACAATTTCTCATTGGCATGGACAGCACAGATTCACATTGAATGTAGCTTTGACTCTCTTCAAAAAGATCTGAGAGCCGAATCTCCTAGAAGAACATATTTTGTAAACCATAATGCAGGGGGACAACACATTATTTTTGGTACACTTTGTATATATATGACACTATTTCCTTTTTGTAAAGGTTAGAACTTCTAGGGTTAGAAAAGAAGAAGAAATTTTAGAATACATAGGAAAATAGAGGAAAGATAGAGGAGACAGAACTGCATCCTGATTCTTTGTAATAGGAGCTTCTTTTGTCTTCTTAGTTAGGAATTAGATTCAGCAGAAGACTAATGTATCTTTCAGTTTTCTTAGTGTAAATGGAAATAATTTGGAGCCACAGATTTTCTGTACATTGGTGATTGTGCCAAATTTGTAAATGTTGCTTATTTGTATCACTGACAGTAGAAGCAACCATATCTTAATCTACTTCATGTTGTGTTCCAGAATAGTGTTTTTCTTGAATTAATCATCTAATTTAAGAAACTTTCAAGGAACAGAATGTTATTTTGGTGTTTTATTTAAAATGGTAACTAGTACTCTATTGTAGAAATCAACACTGTGAATGAATGCAACTATGTGTTAATCACAAGTTAATTTTGTTCTCCAGTTTTAGTTTATAATTCCTTGAAGGATAACAAGTCTGGTTAAGATAGGTGAATTATCATTATTTTTGTCCCAAAGCTCTGACCCATCTTATTTATGTTTCTTTAAAATCCCCGATTAGAGTAGGTTAAATCCATTCTTGATCTTAGAACAATCCAGAAGCTCACACCAGTAGGCCCCTTGAACATTACTGTTACATTGACCACTGGGCAACATCAACACAATTAAGAACCAACTACAAAGACCTTGGGAGCTAAGATATCCATTTTTTATCTTTCTCTTTCAGGAGAAACATAGTAGCAATATCCTGTTTAACTGTTGCTGTGCCATTTTGACTATCAATAGAAGCTGGCGCTAGAGGGAGAGCCTAGAAGGAAAAATTGGATAAAACTGGGTTTTTCTCCCCAAGAAGGCCTCACAAAGTTCTTCAATCAACTGAAAATCCATCACCTTTGATAGAACTCAAGACCCTAATAAGACACAAGAGTCATAAGACTGGCTCAACCATCATACCACCCTTATCAGCTCCGCTCACTCCACCAAAATTTTCACCAATACCCCAGTGGATACCGATCAATCCACCACTGAATCCATCTCAATTTTCATTACAGCTGGTTCAACCCATACAACAGCTAGCTCAACCACCACCACCCCTACCAATGGCGTTCTTTCAGAATAATCCCTCTCCATTGGGGACTATTCCTGGAGGTTTTCACAAAATGCCTAAGAACCCTAAAAGATTTTGCCCCAAGTACTTTCATGGCGAATCAAGGAGTGCTGAAGAGCACATACAGGCTTTTAAAGACACTTGTACCAGAGCTCAAATAGCTCACCATGATGTATTTTGTAGGTTGTTCCCTTACTCCTTAGGGGATATGGCCTACAATTGGTACCTTAATCTTCCTCAAGGTTCCATTCTAACCTGGACACATTTGGAAAATGCCTTTATCAATCAATGTAGGGTTTATGTGGATCCAACTCTCTTATACCACCAATTTGCTACCATCAGGAAAGAGCCATGTGAATCGTTGCCCTTGTTCAATACCAAGTTCTAATGAATGTATAGGAGATTGCAATATCCCTATCTAGTCACTGAGAATAGTGCCATTCAAGCTTACTTTAGGGTTATAGACCCCTTGCTTGGCTTGTTCTTGCAAATGACTTATCAACCAGCTGATATTGATTCTTTGTCCAAAGTCTATCATCTAGCTATCAAGCTGCAGCAACAAATTAGTTCTCAACAAGGAGGCCTGGGAGGAGGTTTCCCATCAATAGGATATAAGATGCATAGCTCAACCCCTTTATTCAATACTATCCTAGGAATGTCCCCTTCCCATTATGGACCTATGTCTGAATTGCAAACCCAACCACCTGTTCCATTCTTTGCTACTGGAACTCCTGATCTCTTTCAACAATCACAGGTTCCTCAAAGTTCCCATGGTCATCATAACCAAATTGGAACACCAAATCATGGTGGTCAGCCACCTATAGCTAAGAATGTGGAAAGTGAAAAGACAGTCCAACTTATGAATGAGGTAGAGACCTTGAAGAAAATGTTGTCTCAAGTTACAAATGACATGGCTCAGCTTTGATTGAACCCCTCCCAAAACCAAGGTAACTACCCTAATCAAAACAGTAACAATCAAGGTACTTATCAGAATCATAACAATTACAACCAAAGGGGTTATCAGGGCCAAAATTCCTCTAACCAGGGCTATCAGAATCAAAATAGAGGATATAACCAAAGGCAAAATAACAACAGGCAATGGAATACAGGGCCCAATAATGGTGGAGTTTCTCATAACTATCAAGAAAATGAGGAGCGATCACATACTACAAACGTGGCTGACCTCAACTTCATGATCAATTAGTGTAGGCTGCATGATACTGCAACCCATTCGAAGGTGAACTACCCTGAAATGGAGAAGGTTGTCAAGATGGCATAGGAAAATGCCCAAACGTTCCAAGGGAATCCTCATAAAGAAGGCGGCTCAATAGATACGACAATGACTTATGACCTCTTTGAGGAGGAACTTTCATTCCCAAGGCAAGAGGAGAATGAACCAGAGGAAGATTCATATAATGCTCAAGCCTTTTAGGCCAAAGGAGGACACTTCTTGAGAAATCAGAATAAGGGTCCATTCACTACATCAACACCCCCTAATCACATGGTGCCTCCAAATCAAAGTGCTGATAATAATCCTCCTCCACCAAAAGGCCCGCCTGACTTCCATAACAAGGGTAATTCCTCTAGTGTTGTCAAAAGTAATGCAAGTTATGATACATAATTTTATATTGTTTATGAGATGCAAAAACATAAAATTTCTTTGTCATATTTTGACATCTTAAAGTGGTGCCCCTCCCAAAGGGAGATAGTGCTGAAAGCTTTGGAGCAAGCTGACAAATAAAAAGGAAAGAACAAGATGGAACTTGTTGGGGACGTTAATGCAGCCTTGAATAGAAACAAGGTAGGTACTCCACCATTTCTTTTGAGTTTAAGAATTTGTGGAAAGAACCTACATAATTGTCTGTTAGATTTAGGGGCTTTAGGAAATGTTATGCCATTTTCCATATGCAAGAAGTTAGGATTGAACCCTGTACAGAAAAATAAGAAGATCATCCAACTTGAAAAAATGGAGGTTAATGTGGTGGGGGAATTCAAAAACATACATGTGCAAGTAGGGTCAGACCCTAGGATCCTAACCAACATAGATATTCAAGTAGCAGACATTCCCAAGACCTATGGTATGCTGCTGAGCAGAGATTTGATGAAAAGTCTAGGGGGATATCTTTCCCTTGAATTTTCAAATATGTGGCTACCATGGAGAGGGATTCCTACTCAGATTAGGATTGAAAGTAAGCCTCGCCTCAAGCATATCATCACTGAATATGATTGCCCGAATGAGGTAGCCTATTTCGAAACTGGGATAGGGGTTTACAAAAGAGATGAAATTTTAACCTTTTCTGTTATTGATCCTAAATAACTGCTAATACAAAAGTTCCTTGATTTTGTGAATAATGAAAACCAACAGGCATTGGCCAACAAGCTACAACATGATCAGCTAGTTTTTGGAGAAGATACCAACTTGCAAAGTCTTCTACTCCCTAATTGGTGTAGGGTACACTACCAAAATCATTCTGAATTGACTTATCAACCCTGCATTGACATTTTAAATCATGTTTCCTAAGCTAAGGAAGCTAGCACAAGTCACCCTGAGACCATTGCAGACTGCTTCTCATTTGAAGCCAAGGAAGCAATAATGTTAACCAGAGATAGGATACCTTCAAAGGAAGTTCCTTCTCAAATCGAACCTACCCCGAACACATTTCCAAATTAGCATATTGATAAGGAACAACCCCAAGGTTTATTTGACATCCTTGCACTGACAAATACCCCAAAACCTGAGGGGTTAACCAAAGGCACAAATGACTGTCAAAAGGATAGCCACATGTTTATGATATAGCTGAGCAGAGATTGGAAAGTGCACCTGAGGAACTGGTTGAATGCCCATTCCCTATATCTGATGCAAAAGACCAAGCAGTCCCACCCCTGGCTCATTCTACCCAAGTGCCCACCATGACCTCAAGAGGACCAACTCCAACTCATGATCAGCTGTGGACCCTCACGTTTGATGGATCTAAATTTAAAACAGGTTGTAGTGTTGGGATTGAACTAACTAGCTCGAAAGGGAAAACATTCTTTGCTTCTTACAAGTTGCAATTTGGATGTACTAACAACGTAGCAGAATATGAAGCTCTGACATGGGGACTGATGTTTGCACATAAGAAGAAAGTTACAACCTTGATGGTCAAGGGAGATTCAGAAATCATTATCAAGCAGGTGCGAAGCCAATACACATGTCACAATAGAAGGTTGGCAGCTTATAGAAATCAGGTATGGAACCTGATTGAGGACTTTGATGCCTTTGGGATTAGCTTAATCCCTAGAGAAGAAAATCAGGTAGTTGATTCATTGGTTGTTGCTGCAAGCACCCTAGAACCTATGCAAGGCTCCAAGCTCAAGAAATTCTTCGTGGAATTAATTTCCACCTTTGCAGTTCCTGATAATATCAAGAACTTTCAAGTCTTTGATGATGATCGACATATTCTTGCTTTCTTAGAAAGCTTGGATGTTTTTGAGGGGAAAATTATTGATCAATCCAACAAAGATCAAGGGGATTGAAACCCTGAGGAATGTGATATAGAAGGGGTCCTCAATTTAAAGAATAATAACATTCTCAAGGGAATGGTTGCTTTAGAAAGAATTTTTGATTCAGACCCAAGGGCTCGAGAGAAGGTATCAGCTGAAGATAAAGGAGGTGAATACAAAATTGTTAACTTAGCTAATTTTGGTCCAAAAAGGAATGCCTACATAGGGAAAGTCTGCCTTGAAGCAATCAGAAAAGACATATTGAAGGAACTTAAGAAAGATATTGCTGCAATAGCTTGGGGATATGAAGACCTAAAGACATTTGATGCTACTGTAATGACTCATACTATTCCCTTGAAGCCCGAAGCTAAGCCATTTTGACAAAAATAGTGCCTTGTCAATGCCTTGATTGAGCCACTGATCCTTAAGGAAGTTTAGAAATTATTTTCTGCAAGGATAATCTTCCCTGTGTGCCATTCAACTTGGGTGGCTAATTTAGTTCCAGTCCGTAAGAAAAACAGAGAGATCAGGGTATGCATGGACTTCAGAAATCTGAATAGAGCTTCAGAAAAGGATAACTACCCACTTCCTTCTTTGGATGAAGTATTACAGACTGTCAATGGATCTCAGATGATATCATTCCTAGACGGCTACTCTGGATACAATCAGGTAATGGTTAATAGTGAAAACAAGATGAAGACAACCTTCACTACAAAGTGGGGAACGTTTGCATATAGAAGGATGCCATTCGGTTTGATAAACGTCGGGGAAAATTTTCAATGCACAATGGAATTAGCATTCAAAGATCTAATTGGAAAGTGCATCATCATCTACATGGACAACCTGATAGTATTCTTCAAAGATCAACTGAACCATGCTGTGGACTTGGCCAAGGTTCTAGAACAATGTATCCAGTATGGCGTCTCCTTGAATCCTAAAAAATGTGTGTTCAAAGTTTTTAAAGGGAAGCTTTTGGGACATGTAATTTCTGAAAGGGGAATATCAATCAACCCGGATCGAGTTGAGTCCATTTTGAAGATCACCAGGCCAAGAAGCAAGAAAGAAATGGTCTTTCTTTGGGAAGATCAATTTCATGAGAAATTTTGTTATAGGCTTTGCAGAAATCGTAAAACCTCTGAATGAAATAATGAAAAAAGATGCTAAAACAGAGTGGATTGAAGAGGCATAGGCCGCGTTTTCACAAGTCAATTGATCCATTTTAGAAGCACCCATTCTCACCAGCCCTGAATATCTAAGACTGTTTTATATCTATTCCTTTGCTTCTGAACATTCCTACGCAGCTGTATTAACTCAACAAAGGGAAGAGGCGGAGGAGAGACCGATTGCTTTCATGAGCTCCCCGTTCAAAAATGCTGAAGTTAAGTACCCACCTCTGGAAAAGCAAGCTTTTGCACTAGTCTGAGTTGTCAAGAAGTTTCAACATTATATTCTTTGAAGCCAAATCGTCGCTGTAGTTCTTGACACTGTTGTGAAGTCTCTACTTATGCAGAGCGAGCTAGGAGAAAGAAGAGGGAAATGGATGGCCATCTTGCAAGAATTTGATCTAGAGATACACCCTATGAAACTAGTCAGGGGTACAAGCTTGTCTTAGTCCATGGTGAACCCTGGCGACAACATCATCTGTCAGCAATACACGACCCAGTCTTTCTCTAATGACCCTTGGTATGCTGATACCATTTGCTTTATACTCAATAATCGGTGTCTAGAAGGAATGAATGCAACTCAAAGGAGAGCACTAAGAATGAAAAGTTCTCATTACATGCTCAAAGAAGGGTTGCTATACAGGAATAATTTTGAAGGAGTGTACCTACGATGCCTTGATTGGCAAGAGGATAAACACATGATCTCTGAGTTTCATGGGAAACATGGCACAGGTCATGGGTCTACGGACTCATTGGCACACCAGATCCTCAGATCTGGTTATTACTGGCCATGTGTGTTCAAAGATTCCCATCAGCATGTGAGAACATGCCACATATATGTCATATTTTTCCATCAAAAGAACACCATGCAACCATGCCATTGCAACCCGTCTACGAGGTAAGGCCCTTTGCTCAGTGGGCATTGGATTTTATTGGGGTAATTAACCTAAATTCTTCTGCAGGACACAAGTTTATTTTGACTGCTATTGATTACTGCACAAGATGGACAAAGGTTATACCCTATAAGAACAACACAACAAAGGTAGTGATCAAGTTCCTCACCGAGTGCATCACTACAAGGTTTGGGGCACCCTTCGCATTGGTATATGACAATGGCTCTTCCTTTTCTTCTGCTGAGTTTATTTCCTGGGCATATGATCACAAAATTGTCTTGAAGTATTCTTCAAACTATTACCCACAAGGCAATGGAGTTGTAGAATCAACCAATAAGAATCTCTTAGGAGTAATAAAAAAATTGTTAGAAAACAACCCTAGGGACTGGCATACCCAGCTGAGATTTGCATTATGGGCAGATAGAACTCGGATTAAGGCCGCTTTAAAGACCTCACCATTCAAGCTAGTATATGGCCAAGAGCTTGTATTCCCTATCCATCTGCAAATACCTATCCTCTAGTTCATGCAGAAATTATATTCTAGTGAGGATAGGATAGAAGTCAGACTGGCTGCTCTGTTGAAATTAGAGGAAGAGAGAGATGCCGCCTTGCAATAGTTCTTTAGGCACCAGGCTATTGTCAAATGTTGGTTTGACAAAAGAGCCAAAATCAAAACTTTTAGGATATCAGACCTTGTGTTGTTATGGGATAAAGAAAGTGAAAAGAAGGGCAGTCACCAGAAATTCAATAAGCTCTAGTTAGGTCCTTATCAGATTGCTGAGATCCTAGGAGAAAATGCTTTCTGATTGAGTAGTTTAACTGGAGAACCCGTTCCATTTCCTGTCAATCGACAATTTCTTAAACACTATTTTGGGTCATGAAGTTGGTACTTTTGCTGGGTGATTCATATGTGTAAATAATTTATGTGTGTAAATAATTATGTTCTTTATGTGAATAATTTGCTGCTCTTTATGTAAGTAATTTGCTCTCTTGTTTGTAAATAATTTGCTCTTTGTCTGTTTGTCCTTTCCTTTCCTTTATGTTTTCCTTTGTTCTTTTGGGTTTTGTTTTTGTTTTGTTCTTTGGGGTTTACCTATTCTTTTTCATCTTAAAGTGGTGGCTGTTATCTTGAGCATACTTTGGTTGTTAGAAGAGAAATGGTTTAGGTATTTTCAGGTTTGCTGATTGGGTGATTTTGTCCTAAACTTTTGCTTTATGCCATTGTCAATAAGAGTTGTGGAAGGTTTTGAAAATAAGGTGCAAAGTAAATGACCTTCATTAGCTCCCCTTTGTCACAAATCATCAAGATCATCTCTCTTATGTTATCCACCTCCTATCCTTCTGTTATTAGTGCATTTATTTCTTTCATCTCTTTTTGGAGTAGAGTTTTTCCCATGAGGTTTTCTCTATTTCTCCACTTTACAGAGATTTGGTTGTAATTGGGTACCTGATTAGGCCTTGTTGCCGGGACCCAAGTTTACTTTCTTGCATTGTAGTTACCTTTGCTTTCTTGCACATGTTTGTAACTGCACTTTTGCTCATCTTAAGGGTGTTAGAGTAAAGGTTTTAATTTAACTGCTGATTAAATTATCTTTATTCCTCTCTCAAGATTCTTCACTTTAGTTTGCATTTTGTGACATTTAATAATTATATTAATTATTAAAATGTCTACCTATTAGGGTTTCTTTTAGGGTTGCACAATATCCTTTTATAAGGATTCATCATTGTAATTTATCTCTCTCGGATGAATACATTTTTTAGCTTTCAGAGCACCCTTGC
>VDFB02000008.1:284652607-284785893 GCA_007258455.2 Sequoia sempervirens | reverse complement strand
CCGCCAGCGCGCCACCTGCGCCCAGCACCTGGTCGTCCAGCGGACCAGGGGCCAGTTTTTTTAGCCCCCAGGGCTTCTGAAGGACCTTATTGTGCTTTTTCGAGCTCTTTCAGTAAATCGGGTGTAAAATGGGCATACGATCTCCTTTGTTTTCAAACGAGATACCGTTGGAAAGCTGATTCCGGCGCCAATCTGATGGTGTAGGTCTAATTTTCAGTTTTTTCAGTTTTCATGCTGTTTTTCTCAGTCAAAGTCAGAACAAGATTTTTGCACTCCTGGAGCCATATCTTTTGCATACGGACTCCATTTTTTGCAAAAAAAGAGGCGTTGGAAAGTGGTTTTGGTGATCTTTCCAGATCTGTCATTTATTTTTCCAGAATCTACACCAGGTACTTTTTATTCAGTATTTTGTGTTTTCACACATCTGTCAATTACTTGGACGTTTCAGCACTTGGAAATGATTTGTTTGCATGGGATGGCTTTATTTGATCTGATTTATCAGTATTGAGGTCAGTTAGTCTTAGATTTTTAATTTGAAGAGTTATCATGGGTTTTTCTACTCACCCTTCAGTTGTATTTCTGGAACGGGGTAATTATGAGTCATGGGCAAAGGGTATACTTACACATTGTAGGTGGCTAAATTTGTTGCCTTATTTGTATGATCTCATACCTGAACCAACAACTTCAGAGGGAAAACTAGCTTGGGATATCATTAGAAATCACATAGTAGGAGTTATTTTGTCTAGTGTTGATTCTGACACTGTGTGGGCTATATCGGGCATTGATTGTCCTCACTCACTTGGACACGTCTTTGGGAGATCTATGGAGACCCCAGTCTTTCTCCATTCCCAGAGGATCCTGCTTCAGATTGTCTTGTACCCATTGGTTGGAGAGAGAACACACCTTTTGATCATGATACTTTAAAGGAACTTCAGTATTTAGACACCCTTCTATATTCCGATGAATCAGAGGAATGTCTCACAGTTCCTACTCTTCCGACTGAGATTATACTTGTATCGGCATCTTCTCCTGTTGTTCTTGATCAGTTTGATATTGCCTCTTCTTTGGCTCCTATTGATTCAGCTAAGCAGGACATCATACATCTTTCAGACATGGCTACTTGGGATTCTTATCTTGCAGGCATTTCATCTTTGTTTGTTGAGTCTCACATTGCAGATTTGGAGGATTGCAGATCTGGAGGATTCCTTTGAGGATTTTCAGCTCCTCTTTGTTGACAGCCATATTCCAGCTGTTAGCCCACCATCATCTGTGCATTCAGAGGTTGTAGTTCAGGAATCTTCAGTTCAGTTTGGATTTGACATCTTTTGTTTCAGTTCAGACAGAGAGATTCTTTAGCATCCTATCATGGCACACATCTTGAGACATTTTGGTTCTTCTCTTTTCACAGGGTTTCTTCATCTTTGTCCTTTGGATCCATTTCTTCCCAAGGGGAGGAATATTATATGCCGCTTCAGGATCTCTTTCTGGATTCTACCTCAGGCATCCATATGTGTGACATGAGTTTCTTCATTGTGGGGGGGCCTTCTAGTCTCTTTCTTTTTCTCCTATGGAGACCATTGTACATGTACTTATATGATAGAAGTTGTCTATGGGGGGTCTTATGTTATCCACCTCCTATCCTTCTGTTATTAGTGCATTTATTTCTTTCATCTCTTTTGGAGTAGAGTTTTTCCCATGAGGTTTTCTCTATTTCTCCACTTTACAGAGATTTGGTTGTAATTGGGTACCTGATCAGGCCTTGTTGCCGGGACCCAAGTTTACTTTCTTGCATTGTAGTTACCTTTGCTTTCTTGCATATGTTTGTAGCTGCACTTTTTCTCATCTTAAGGGGGGGTGTTAGAGTAAAGGTTTTAATTTAATCATGTTGATTAAATTACCTTTATTCCTCTCTTAAGATTTCACTTTAGTTTGCATTTTGTGACATTTAATAATTATATTAATTATTAAATGTCTACCTATTAGGGTTTCTTTTAGGGTTGCACAATATCCTTTTATAAGGATTCATCATTGTAATTTATCTCTCTCTCGGATGAATACATTTTTCAGCTTTCAGAGCACCCTTGCTTGTTTGTCTCTATCTCTTCTTTCTGTGACAGGGTATTTGCATGCAGGTGATCTTCGGGGTCTGCGAAGTTGGCTTTCTCAACTTCTACAATCTCCTCTTGTAATGGTATATTTATTCTAGGATGATAGTGTTGTAAAATTTGAGTGAAAAATCCAATCTCCCAATTGCTGTTCTAAAGTCCATGGTAGTTTTCAACCCAGAAAAAATGTTAAACATCTGACATATTGAGAAAGAATTAAATGAAATATCTGAAACTCCAAGAGAAAAGAGAAAAGAAAAATAAAAGAATTATTTAGAAAAAAAAAGACTCAATATGAATGGGTGATTCCAGTATCTCTACTGGGGCTATGGACACCTGACTGGCAGAGAGCAATGCTGTGAGGAAACTAGAGGTATTTTCGTCGGGGTTATGGATGCCTGACTGGCAGCGGAGCAATGCGCAGGATATCATTGCACAATAGCTAAGGGGATCAACTCATGTAGCTCAAATCTTGCACATTGTTGTTTGAAAGGTGAAGAAAACTTTACAAAAGAGTGATGCACAATCAAGCACACACATGGATTTCAGGGGTAACCAGTGATTATTTACATTTGAGTTTCTAGCTCAACTTTGGTTGAAATAACTGACCCAAGTGGAGTTGTGATGTTCATGAACTAGGAGTTCTAGGTAGCTGAATCCTTCAGTTTCATATTTTCCTGGCTGAGTCACTATTTGTTATGCCTTGCATAACCGCCACATTTAATTTTGGAACAAAATGGGTCAACTTTTCTTTTTGGTTTCTTTGCATTTGTTATTTGCTTTTGCTCTTGGGGTTCTTTTGTTTTCTTCCTAAGTTGTCTGCTAGTTCTATTAAATTTTGGTTTTGTTTCAGCTTGAGTTAGTTTTCTTCTTGCTGGAAATTGAATGACATTATCATAGGCAAGAGTGTATCTTAGGATAATATATCTTATGTGCTTCTGAGGACTGATGGGGACTTTGTTTTGCAGAATCAAATCACACATGTGATGATGTTAGCCAAGGGAGCTCAGTTGGAATGTTTTCCTCAATCCAATTGGCCATAATTTTCCTCCAAGAAGAAAGTCGGCAAGACCTTGTAGATGTCTTGCCGACTACCGGTGCATTTGGTTAATAGGAATTTGTGTTTCCTATCAGCGAGACCTCAGGGATGTCACAACGATCGAAATTCACATGCAAATACCTATCGGCAAGACATCAATCATTGTCCCAGTGACTAGGAGTTTCCCATTGGCATGAAAGTCTCCTTCGGAGAAAGGTCTTGCCGAGATATTTGGGTCTCACTGATCGGTGACAGAGGGATGCACATATCGGCTGGAGATTTTCCTTCAGGAAGAAGTCTCGGTGAATTCTTCATGTCTCACCGACTAGCGCATATGGAGCAAACACTTCGGCGAGAGTTGTTCCTTTGGCATGTGGTCTTTCTGAGCGCCTTGTGTCTTGCCGACCACTGATGAGGGTATGCATCTCGGTGGGAGAATTTTTGCGGTGGAGAGATGTCTTGGCAAGTGCATCGGGTCTCACTAACAAGGTACAAGAGGAGGTCCCACCAAAGGTCTGAGCCTGGCGATAATTTTTCCTTCGGCGGGAGGTCTAGCTAAAACAAAAAAAGTCTTACCAAAGGGTCAGTCTTCAATATGACATGAAGGGCTCGGGGAAGGTCTCCCCGATGTGGGATTGTCTCGCCAACATGAAATGAAGGCCTCGGTAGAAGGGGATTCCATCGCCATAAGGTCTTGGTGAGATCTTTATGTCTCACCGATAAGATATGCCTTCGGGGAGATTAGATGCATTCGGCGTGGTGTCTGAGCGACTTTGAAATGTCTCACTAAAAGAAATTTGAGCTCGGGAGGAGCTCCCCGAAGGACTAAGGGGGCTCAGCATAACGTCTGGCCAACAACGAGGAGTCTTGTCGAAACAAAATGAGCCTGGCGAGAATAAAGAGGAGTTCGCTGAGATGTCTGGGCAAAATGGAGTGGTCTCGGCGAAGGACGACAGCGTTTGCATAACATCTTGCCAATATAGAATGAGCTCGAGGTGAAAGGTCTGCCCTCGCTATGATGTCCCGCCGATGAAGTGAAGTCTCAGCAATAAAAAAGGATATCGATATGACTTACGTGGCTTGATGGAAGGTCTTGCTGACTGTCTTATTCTACGCGGATAGCTGCCAGGGGAGACATAATCACATCGGGGAGACATGATTAGTGTTTCAGTAACATGTGATTCAGTGTGCACCACCTTTGACCACCTGATAATCCTACGTGGCGTATGCCTAACCAATCAGAAGAAACTAAAGGAATGACCTATTGGCCATTGACCGATTGACTGCCACCTTGAAGGAGACCGACAAAACACAAACTAGATGGATTCCTTCTGATGTCAAGGGGCGATGGATCGGCTCAGGTGATAATGTTCAGATCTAAAGGGAGGCCCGATGATGCTCCAAAAGATGGTCAACCTGCAACAGAAGTCTAGAACATGAAGAAGGTCAGAAGAACGAAGAAACTATGACTCGCAGGGACAACTGTAGTGACCACTGGCGAGAGGAAAATTAGTATTAATAGCAAAATGCTTTTAGAGCATTCAAGGCGGCCCCGATGGAGTTCAAGGATGGACACGAAAGGCCAAAGTAAATGCGGCAGCTACAAAAGATCTAAGAGGATGCCCAAAACAATCTCTCATCGACATGGACAACAGGGATTCACATTGAATGCAACTTTGACTCTCTTCAAAAAGATCTGAGAGCCGACTCTCCTGGAAGCAAATATTTTGTAAACCCTAATGCAGGGGGACAACACATTCTTTTTGGTACACTTTGTATATATATGACACTCTTGCCTCTTTGTAAAGGTTAGAACTTCTAGGGTTAGAAAAGAAGAAATTTTAGAATACATAGGAAAATAGAGGAAAGATAAAGAATAGGAGCTTCTTTTGTCCTCTTAGTTAGGAATTAGATTCAGCAGAAGAATAATGTATCTTTTAGTTTTCTTAGTGTAAATTGAAATAATTTGAAGCCACATATTTTCTATACATTGGTGATTGTGCCATATTTGTAAATGTTGCTTATCTGTCTCATTGACAGTAGAAACAACCATATCTTAATCTACTTCATGTTGTGTTCTAGAATGGTGTTTATATTGAATTAATCATCTGATTTAAGAAGCTTTCAAGGAATGGAATGTTATTTTGGTGTTTTATTTAAAATGGTAACTAGTACTCTGTTGTAGAAATCAACACTGTGAATGAATGCAACTGTGTGTTAATCACAAGTTAATTTTGTTCTCCAGTTTTAGTTTATAATTCCTTGAAGGATAACAAGTCTGGTTAAGATAGGTGAATTATCATTCTTTCTGTCCCAAAGCTCTGATCCATCTTTTTTATGTTTATTTAAAACCCCTAGTTAGAGTAGGTTAAATCCATGCTTGATCTTAGAACAATCCAGAAGCTCACACCAGCAGGTCCCTTGAACATTACTGTTACATTGACCACTGAGCAACATCAGCACAGTTGAGAACCAACTACAAAGACCTTGGGAGCTAAGATATCCATGTGTTATCTTTCTTTTTCAGGAGAAACAAAGTAGCAATATCCTGTTTAACTATTGTTGTGCCATTTTGACCATCAATAGTTGTCTTGGTGAATAAATGAAAGGATGAATTGTTCAAGTGTCAATAATCAAGTTTATGTTGTTTTTATGGTGGTTGAGAATGATGTGAATTTAATTGATTAAGTCAAAGTTTTCTTTAATATGGTTTTTTCTTTGAATGAGTCAATTGGAATACTGATTAGTGGAATGATGAATGATGGCCTATGGAATGACTAAGAGAATTTGAGTGGATTTTGGTTGAATGAAAAGTAGATTTTTGATGAAATTATATTTAATCTTCTCCTAATTCTATTTGGGCTTGAAATCCCTTGAAGAAATGATGTTGATGGTGTTTGTTGGATGCTCTGCATTAAATGTACCCTGATGATTGAGTGTTTTGATATGATGCTCTACATCACTAACTGCCTTGTCTATGCTATTGCTTACTATTATGGTTTCATAGATTTTTTCCAAGCATCCATAGTTTGTCGTGGTGGTGCACCTTTGCAAGCACATGCCTCCATGTGAAGTAATTACATCGTGCTGCTTATGTTGACTTTCTAAACAACTATATTGTACAGTTGAAATTTTGTCATCTATCAACATCTAGTTATTAGTTATGGAATTTGAAGTAATGCTTTGAGTTTGAATGATGTGTAATACAATGTAACCAAAAATATGAATATAAACTACACAAATCTATTATGTAGAATTCATTAGTTAAGTTCTCTTTATTCTATTACCTCTGTGTATGTTTGAGTGAATCCACTGGCACTAGGAGGTGTTTGCTTGAAACCGCCAATATTAGCCTGTTCAACATCCAAAATCACATGTATTAAAATACCATTCGTAAAACAACGCCATTAACATGTAATAAATTTATAATTGTTTACTAGTTACATACCCCACTTATAGGTGTACTACAAAAATAAGTAGGTGGACCGGTGTATCCAGTCTCAACACTGTGACCCTACAGTTTTATTAAAATAATAAAACTAAATTAGTTAATCATGCATTTTAGAATTGAAATTTAATAAATTAAATTTAATGAACATGCTGACTTTTACCCGACTATCAATACCATATGCACGATGCAAATGTCAGCCATCCTCTCCATCCCCGTAGCAACATACAAATCTTGTGTAGTAGCATACGGATGCTGCGTAGCAGCCTCCTGAGTGTCGGTGGGGTCATATGAACAAGTCACCCCGCAAGATTGACACACATGGGTTTAAAGGCCACCACCCGAAGACTCCCCTGGATGGCGCTGTATAATAGAGCTAGTATAATGGATGACACTCCAGGTCAAAGTGTTGATCACCTGTAATGTCCCTATGTCAGCACTCTCCTTCGCAACGACATGCATAACAATGTGCTTACGAGGCAGCCTAATGAGAAGTCGTCTCCCTTGCTGCCCAGGAGCCCAGGATTCGGATGTGCACTGGGCCTATCCTGAGCCAACCCCCCACCTCTCCTCTGGAACTCCCTCATATCAAAATAATTTAGGATTTGGTTCAATACGAACTCATTGTATAGTTTCCTAAGAAAATATTAGGGGACTTCACAATTATTGCATGGTGGGTAATCAAAGACCAAGTACCACCTATCATAAAAACGGTTCCTAATCTTTTGTTGGTGGCACCAATGAATAGGAAACCTCTTCGCATTGAAGCTAAGATTTTGATTTGTTCTAGGGTCAGTGAATAGAGAGCACAAATCACCTTTAGTAATTTTTAAATCGTTTACTTGTTTATATGATAGTTTATTTGCATAATATGCCCTAACTGCCTGCCTCCTATCTTGCCATCCTGTTATTTGTTGGATTATTGAATCTACATTTTTTAACATCTCTTTCATTGAATTTTCAAGTGTCATTCTTTCTGTGGTTGAAGCATTTGGATCACTCAACCTACTGATAAGATCCTCAATTTATTTTTTGTTGTTTTCAATTTCACTCCTCAAATTTTGTTGAGTGCCAGGAGAGTGTTGAGTGATTGGTGGGGGAGGTTGATTTTGTTGAGGAGGATTTGTTTGTTCTTCTTGTTGAGGATTTTTAGGATTATTTGCATCTCCTAGAAATTAAAAAAAAATCAAATCTAACCTAAAACAAACAAAATCAACTTGAAACTAAGAAATTCAAAACAAATAGCAAACAATACTTACCTCCTACACCTTTTCGTCGTTGTGGCGCCATCTTTGCGAACGAAAAGCAACTATTGTTGATGAATTTTGAAGAATGCCTTCTCCTAGAACGTGAGTGCTAAAATGAGGGTTTTTGGCTGCGGGCAGAGCAAAAAAATAGAAAAGAGAAAATGATTAGCTTTCACTTTTTTTTGGTTTTTAAAATGAAATAACGTGAGCACGTTATAATGCGCTCGTGTTATGTCATTTCCAATCTTTTTTTGAAGTTGGTCACAAAAGCGTAACCCAACTTCATGCACCCGCCCATATATTCAAATACAAAATATTATATATATATATAAAATCTATTTATATGTATTTATATATATTCAAATACAAAATATTATGTGTGTGCGTGTATGTATATGGGTGTATATATTTTATATATTTACATTGTTTTAATATAATATCATAAATAATTGATCTGACTTGATATCTTTTATCAAATTGAAAAAACAAAAAAATGTGATATGATTTATACTATAAAAATCAATTTATTTTACCTTTATTGAAAATGCATAAACTTAAACTTGACTAGGTTAGACTTAACCTATTGACACGATTCAACCAAATTTTTGATAAAATACATAAATTGACTCAATGATAGATTTAGGGTAAAACTACATGAGCGTCTATGAGAACTCAAATGGCGTAACTTGTTTTTCCAAAGTCTATTCTCCTCTCTCAAGTGATAGTCTCCCTCTCCCTCTAGAGGGAAAGAAAAAATAGTCTTGCATTTCACTTAGAAATCATTCAAGTAATTAGCCATTATAAATCATGACATAATCATAATATTGATTCAATAACATATAATCATCAAAATTCAAATACATCTCATTGCATATAATTTCATCATAATGTTAACTAACATAATGTCATCATCAAGTATCAAAATGCATTTTAACATTTAACAGTTAAATGTAACTTGGAAAAACAAAAATGACATGTAACAAATAACCCACCCATATCCTTCTTTCCTCACCTTATTCCTCTTTGGGGCACCTTTCTCAATGCAGGTTGGTGGAAAGTGGCCAACTTTATAATTCATTCTCAATTCTAAAGTTCCTTCTTTCAAATTTGGAAAGACCTAAGAAATTGGCCCAAAGGAGGCTCTTAAGAGGATAGCGACTTCCTGGCAGCTAATATATTGTGTAGCACTTTGGAGGAGTCTGATGATCTTGCATGGGGGCACAACCCCAAAGGAGAGTACATTGTGGCTCTTGGGTATCATGTTTTGGATATGCATAAGAATGGCTATATGGAGTGGCCTAGTTGGAAAAGAATTTGGAACAAATTGGGATGACCCAATGTAACTTTTTATGTGTCTTTTGAGTCATAACAAGTGTTTGAATTGGGATAATGTTCACAAATGTGGGTTTCAGGGGCCCACCTTCTGCTTCTTATGCAGTTCAAACGAATAAACTTCAAATCACTTGTTCTTTTAATGTCCCTTCTCACAAGAATTATGGAGGCTTTGGTGGAAGCTCTAGAATAGGATTTTTGTTATATTTTCCTCTTTGAATGAGTTGTAGGACAATCTTAGTCAAGCTCCTACTTCAGCTTATTTTTTGTTGACCGCTTGGGACATTGGCCCATCTTTTGTTATTTGGGAAATCTAGTTAGAAAGAAACCATCAAGTATATTCTAGGACACAAGGATTTTAATTTTTCAAGTTTGGATCAAAATTAAAAGTATGATTAAGGAGACCATAGAGGCCAAGTTCACGGATGAGGGGCCTATCACTTCCTCAAATCAATGCATTATCAGTTTGTTGCATATTTCTCTCCACTTTCCTCCTAAATCTAGAATTGGCCCTTGTAGTCAACGATCTAAGAAGGTGAACCAGATGGGGAAGTGGTCTCTTCCTTCTTCATTTTTTCTTAAAGTCATCACAGCTGGGTCTTCTAGAGGTAATCCAAGAATTATGGGAATCAGTGGAATTAATTGAGACAATGCAAGTTTTGTTCAATTCTTCTTCTCCAAGTTTATGGCATTCCATTCTAATAATAAGATAGAATTAGAGGTTGTTATCTCGACCCTTGAAATGTCTCATGTGAAAAGATGGGGTTGAACTATTTACAATAGTGATTCTATGGTGTTGGTTTCCCTTCTAAATAGCAAGAACTTTCAAAATTCCTCTTGGAAGTTAGCTAGGGTGGCCAAGAAAATTCTCTACATGTTTAGGAAGTTTGAAGTGGTTTCCTTTGTTCATGTTCCAAGGGAGTGGAATAAGGTTATTGACTGCTTAGCCAAGTGGGCCTCTAAGGGAGGATTTGGCTAGCAGATTGAGGACTTGGATGACTTGGATCATGTTAAATCTCAGGTGCTTCTACAAATTTTTCATGAGGATCAAGGAAATTAGATCTAGTTGGATGGGTTGGAGGATTAAAAGTGGTGTCCAATTTTGGAAGGATTCTCTATCCTCTGTTAGTTGGTGAACTATAGGAAGCCTTAGTGGTTCTAATGCTAAAGTATATTATCGTGGCTATGGTCATCTAGAAATCTTGTTGGTGCTCCGGTATGAACATGGGCTTTTAACTTAATATATTATTTTTTTCCCCAACAAAAATATAATTTATTATAATTTTCAATCATATTTAACTATAAGAATACTATGAGCAATGGAAATAAGTTGCAACTGACATCATACAATTTTCCTATGATATATGATTTTTTTTTTTTTTAGGAGTTCAACCATCTATACTAATATTTCTTATTTTTTTATTATATGTTTTCAATCTCTAGATTAATTTTAGTCTTTCAAGAACATTATCATTGTCATATCTTATATACACTATCCTTACAATTTTAATTAGGAAGAAAATGAATAATTTTGTAGATTGCACAATCAATGAAATTATAAACATTTATATGGTGAAATTTGCATGCTCAAATTTATTTAATTTAGTGTCTATTTTGAGAGATTAGCTTAGTAATAACTAACAAGTAATATTAACTTTTCAAATTTGATCAGGCATCATTGTTTTTTTGAAGTCATGGTTTTATATTTTTAATACACAAAACCTATTTTTTCTATTTTAAAAATTTTAGCTCCCTAACACACTTTTTTCATTATTATATGCAAACATAATCAATGTTTTAAAGAAGAAAACTAATTAAACAACACTTGTTATATTATAGTGTTTGAACTATTTTATATCATATCATAATTATTAATATTATTTTGTGAAGAAAATAATTATTAATAATATTATATAAATATAATTATAATAATATAATCTTAAAATAATAAATTAAGAATTAGGTTGAGGATTAAGTTTATTATTATAATTATGATTATATAGGTTTTTTAATTAAATTAGAATTAAAATATATGTAATTAATTTAAATAAAAAAATAATAATTAATATTAAAATTAAATTTATATGAAATATTTTAATTATATATTTATTTAATTTTAGGATTATAAAATATATAAAATATAATTCTAAATTATTAATTATTATTTTAAAATTTATGATTAGGAATATTTTTTAAAAAATGATATAAATAATTTTAAAGTTTTAAAGTAATTAAAATAAAATAGTTAAATAATTCTAAAATTAAAATAATATAATTTTTAAGTGGAAAAATAAATAATAATATAATTAATATATTAATATCTATATCTATATTATTATAAAAATAAAAATAGAATAATTATAATGTGTTTATATTAGAGTTACATTGAAATAATTATTATCGATATAATAATATTATTGTAAACAAGATAAATATAATAAGATATTTGGTAAATAATCAAAACTAAAATATAATATTCATTTAATGAATAATAGTTAAATTCAATAGAATAATCATTGAATAAATTAAGAAGGTAGGTTATTTAGGATATCTATAATAGTTAATCATTTTGACAAACTCAACTTCAACTACACTTGTAGGTATCTAGTTATCAAACTTATAATCAACTAATCATTCAAATAGTTCAAATTATTACAACAATTTTCATTTTGACAAACTCAACTTTTACCATATTTATAGAGATTTTGTTATCAAACTTAAAATCAATTAATCAATGAAATAGTTGAAATTATTGCAACAATTCTCATTTTGACAAACTCAACTTTTACTATGTTTATAGAGATTTTATTATCAAACTTAAAATCAATTAATCAATTAATTATCTATTCTAAAAATCAAACCCAGCTTCACAATTGTATTTAGTCATAATTGTGCTAGTTACAATGATATCTAATAGAATTCAAACCTAAGGTCAAGATTAGTCGTAACAATTATAATATCCAATAACCTTATTGTAGTATTGGGATAGAATTAGCTTGCAAGAGTCTATTACTCTAAATCTACAAGTTTTGAATATTATATGACACTAATTTATTTTTAGTTTGGATGTATAGACATATAATTCTATTCCACTATAATTTATTAAATTTATTGATATGCAATGCTGACATAAGAAATTTAAAAAATTTCTAAATTTAAAATATTTTATAGTTGAAAGTTATCCATAACTAATTCAAACAAATAAAATGAAACTTATTTTTTAAAATATTGTATTCACAATTTTCAAATAAACCCAAACACACTAAGAGTTCTTATTATTATTGGATAAAAAAAATAGATCAGATTACTGAAAGCAGTGGTGCCTAACAGATCATCATTAAAGAGCACAAAAACAGCAAAACATGCTCTGCTACAACAGCAATAATTACAACAATTCCAATGACTAAACATACAACAAGGAGATCTCTTCCCAAAAAAATTGAGAATATACTGAAAAATGTTAATAAAAAAGACGTGAAACACTTAAACAGCAAGCAAATAGACATCCATTTTGGAAAGCCTGATAATAAATGATCTTCCTAATACTACACTTCTAAATTAAGATTGACCTAAATTAAAGAGAAATTATCTGCTAATTTATAAAAGCCTGCTGCAAGAGATCAAGAAAAAATGAGGAACAAGATTAGTTAACAGATCTTCCTGCTCCTGTTAAACCTCTACATCATTGAAAGAGTTGGAAAACAAAAACACGCAAGATCAAATTTGATAAAGTGAAATTACCCCTGAAATCAAATAATAATAAAATGTGCTACAGCTGCAACAAAACAGTGAAACAGCCTGCTCATAGAGACAAAAACCTATTCATATTTACTACCTATATTCGAACCATAAAAGTGCTTTCACTGAAACAAATCTTAGCCATGAAAGGCCTGCCATCTTTTACATTCAAAAATTTAAAGGGAAAGACAGATTGGTGTTCGTCAAAAATTCGATTTCACAGTAATTCCAGAAAAATACTTCAAAAACGGCTTTATGTGGATATCCCTAAAATCTAGCAGCTACCTACCTCACTAAAAGATTACAGACTTTGCATGTCGGCGTACGAGTGCTTCAATAATGTGTTCCCTGTGTTTGCCCAACACTCGCACACATGCATCTCTAGCTTGTGTTGCACAATACTCTATGATCCAGCCTTCGTTACCAAACCAGTACTTTAAACCTTCCGCCTGGTGAGCCGCCATGGCAAGGGTTCGCAAGTCGCCTGGCACGGTGTTTACAACGGTCTGCAGGATTTCATCGCCAGAAGGAATGGGGTCCTCGAGAAAAGTCCTGTCAAAGGCTTCATTCGACTGCGTTCCGGCCCAATAAGAAGCCACATAAGATGCCCGGACCCAATTGGTTTCTTCCAAATTCATTCTAAGGTAGTCGTCAAATAGTTTTTTTTCCATCTTTTCGTAAACCTCGGAAAATTTTGCAGACATGGGAAGGTCTGTGGGAAATTCCTCACCTGACGACCTTGCGGCATTGGTTTCATCCAGCGCTTTGTTGTGTAACGCCTCAAATTGTGCATTCAAGCTCTTGAAGGCAGTGTTGAGAGACTTCTCCAGAGCGCAACGCTTGCAGTTGCAATTGAAACCCCAGGCCTCACACATGGCTTCTCGCTGTGGGAGGGGAAGCAGGGCATCGAAGTAAGAGATGGTGATTTCTTCTCCCTTCTCGATTGGCTTTGCTGCATGCAAAAACATGGCTCTTCCTACATTAAGCCTGGTTGCATTTGGGAGGCACGAGTGATTAATAAACGATGGCAGCAGCCACAGCCCGCTGAAACCCTGACCTGAAACCGAAATCTCTGAATCTGCGTATGTCTCAACCTCCCCGCCCAAGGAGTTTCGGGAAACGATGTCTCGTATGCGGGGGACCTCAAGCTGTAGCAGCGGCATTTCTGATATTTCTTGGCAGCGGCTGTTAGTATCAAACAAGTCCATGGCCGGCGTCGAAAAGCGGACCTGTTCAGAACCATCATCCAGAGCATAAAGCTGCTGGAGCAGTTTCTGAGATTTATTGGCAGCACTGGTGACGGCGGCTACAAGACCCTCTTGCGAAGTGGATGACTCTGTTTTGCGCCTGTGATCAAATTTGAACGGCCTGACCCCGTGGTCATCGATGGCGACGGCGTTGCTCACTAAAAAGAGCTCCCCAGTGCTAATGTTTTCCGTCGCGTACAGCCCGCGACCCCTGCCGTCCCTGGTCTTCTTGATTTCCACATCACCAATGAAGTCTCCAACCTTCCCAGGCGGAAGCATTCCGAGCAAGAACTTCGAAATGTCGTACTCCCCCTGGCGGCTCCGAGCGCAACAAGCCTTGGACCGTCGCAAAGCAGCATCAATATCTGCTTGCCCGGGGCTAAGCCGGAGCGCCGTTTGCAGAACTTGGCATGCCTGGGCATAGTCTTCGAGGCCGTGCAGAGCGCGGCCTTTTCGGAAGAGGGTTTTCAGATGGCCGGGATCGATCTGGAGACTCCTGTTGGAGTCCAATAACGCCTGCTCAAACTCGCCCATCCGGAGATGTGTCTCCGCTCGGTTGGAATAAGCGAGTGACCGTGTCTTTGTTGCCGCCTCGCCATTATTTGGTGCGCGAATGCAGTTAGTGTAGTGTATGACGGCGCCGCGCCAGTCTCGCTTCCGGAAGCACTCGTTGCCCTTGCCGCGCTCCTCCTCCAAATCCAACATGGCTATCGGTGGCTGATTGTGCTGTGAAAATTCTGTCACCCTCACCAGATTTGCAGGGCTCTCTACTTTAATAGCGAGGCCTCCGTCTATGGCTCGCCTGAAGTAGGGCTCCTTGATCGCCACCTTGGCTCCCTTGGGATATTTTGCATGCAGTGCTGCCGGGGTGGACTCTGACGCAGCTACATTGTATATAGCCAGTCTAACGGCAAGGCCTTGGTCGTCTTCGAGAACAGTGATGATGCCAATAATTTTGAAGGGGTTTGCGCAGAGGGTGCCGTAGAGGACCCGGCCGGGATAGACGCAGCCAACATTGAGCTCCCCAAGTCGGATGGGTTGAAGGCCTTGCAGCGCCCTTGCCAAGGGCGCGCCGAAGCCAGGGTCTGCCACGGACATGTAAGAAATGACTTGATTGCCTGCGGTCGTCTCGTCTTGTAAATGAGCGTATCTTCGGGCAGCAATCTCATGTTGGCGAACCAGAGCTTCCTTATCGAACCTCTCCGAAGCATCTTGTGTTGCGTAGAGCCGAGACATGGCGTCCACGATGTCCTGCATGTTTTCCATCGTTGGAAGTTGAATCTATACAACTTTGGCAGGAATTACCCAGAAAATGCTTGTGCGTCCTTAATAAAACACTCAAGGAGCAGTGTGTACAACATTCTAGAATCATAAATCGTCTCTCACACACCTTTTGTACTGAACGGTGGACAGATAGCACTTTTTTATTTCTCTGGCGGCGGACAGATATTTTTTAGAGGCGGTCCGCTACCTCAAATCTGATTTTTTTTTATGTACTTTTATCTGACATTGCTTCGACTCGGCAAAGAGAATTAAATTTAAATCACCTGTAAAGTGTCCTAGCAATTAATTGAGATTTATTATTCATGATAAAATCTAGTTTTGTGAGTTGTTTGGCAACAAGACTCTGTGCATTTGGACGCTCCATGGTTACCTTTGTTGCCATACAAAAATTATGGAGAAAGAGGTGCAACTGGATTGGGGAGAACTATCCAACTGACCAAATAGATAATAACCTTGTCCCATGATACACCCTTAGTTAGCTACTAAGATTAATTCGTTTGCTCCCCAGTGAATTTTTCCACATTTTACAGTCATTATGTTTGAAGGAGCTTTCAAGGACCCATATTTGCATCCAAGATTTGTTTTGTGGAGGATTATTATGAAATTTGTTAGTTGTCTATAGGATTTTTTTATATCGTGAAATCAAAGAGTTAGAATTGTAGACACTAACTAGTTTATCTATCTTATTGCATAATCTATATAAGAAATAGAGTAATATCAATTTGCAAGATTCTATTTTGTAATTTTGTCTTAGTAATATATTATTAAGTGTATGCATAATTGATCTCCTTATATTTATTTTTATATTTTTTTCAAAATCTCTATAAATTGACTTGAACAATCCTCAATATGCATAATTCAATTACACGTGTATTTTAACTTTTACCTATTATGGTTTGGTAGTAAAATGATTAATTATTCATAACCCTAATCGTAACCTAATCTCAAGTATAATACTAATTGAATCCTAATGTCAAGAATGTTAAGTATAATCTATTAATTAGACTATTTTTTTCATGATAATAAACTATAATAATAAGTTAACCCTAATCCTAACTATAATAGTTAATAATTGATCATTATGTTAATAAAATAACTTAAAATTTTATATCAGTTAACTCTAATTATAAGTTAAGTTTATTATTAACTTTTTATTATTATATTAAGATATAATTATTAATATATATTAATATATTATAAAAAAATTATATGGGCAAACAACTTCCTAATATAAGATAATACTATTCTTATATGATTGTTATTCTAATTGAAGCCTAACTCTCATTGAACCCCAACTCAAAGTATAATTGAACTTTTACAAATCGTAATACTTTGGACCTTTACAAATACTGATTGTACCTCAAATCATATAAGTAAACTTAAAATTAATGGAGAATGTGGTAGATTGTATTTTAAGCAACAAGCAATAGAATATGAATGATTTTTTCTTTTTGAAATGTTTTCATATTTTTTAAAAATATTAAATATTTTTTACATGTAATAGTAAATTTAAGATATTTCATTTTTATTTAATTTTCTAATTTTAAATACATTAATTTAGATTTTTTAAAAGAACAACTATTTTTCACTCTTTCTAGTTTTATTTCTATTCTATTATTATAAAAAAAAATTACAATTACATCAAATAATATTTTTCTTATTTAAAGATTTTCAATATTTTTAATTTTAATTATATTAATTTAGAAACTTACTTTTATATTCAATAATAAATTTAAAAATCTCTTTCATACTTAACTTTTTTAATTTTAGAAACTTATTTTTTATGTGTAGTAATTTAATATTTTTTTAATATCTTATCTTTATAAATAATAATTTTTTTTTATTGGAAAAGATTACTTAAATAAATTTGTATAAGAAACATCAAGTGATATTTTTAAATTTTAAGTATATTAATTTAGAAACTTAATTTTACATGAAATGGTAAATTATATATTTTTTTATATATTTATCTTTCTAAATTTTAGAAACTAACTATTTCACTTATTATAATTTTGATTTTGATTTTTATAATATCATAAATAATATTCTATTCCTTAATTACATTTATGAGTTATAATTAAAATGAATGTAAATCATGTTTGCAAATAGCAAATAATATATTTGTAATTATTGACTATAGAATGTCAACATAACTTTATAATTTCAATATAAATGTTCTAATTCCAATATAATTTTATATGCTATAATGCTGGTGTAAAACATTAAACTCTTGGAAACAGGGAATTTGGAGAGACATTAACTGTTGGACAAAATGTCACATGTAATGTAGATCATAGACAAGATGAATTGAGAACAATAAATTTCTAAATTGGCAAGGGATTTCATATTTGTCAACAAAACATCCTTGGTTTCTCTAAATAAATGAAGTGTGTGTTCTATGGTTTCCTCCTCCAAAGAAAACCCTCTCCGTGTCAAAAAAAATCCATGATAAATAAATTCACAGAACAATAATCATGTGAAAACCCACTTTGTATGTTAAAAAAAACCACAATCAAGGACTTCAAGAATTCATTAAATATTTTTTTTAAATCACAACCAAAACAATCCACAAAAGACCTAGCAAAATTCTTTGAGCTTAGATTACATGCCATCCTCTTCAAGATTCAATCCATTTAACCTCATTGAAGGCTTGATGTATTCCATTAATAATAATCCAAGACTCATGGAACACTTCGTTAATTTCTACTGTTAATTACTCTTATCATAAATTTAACATCACATTTGCTAGTTCCTAATTTCAAAGTGTAAATTCGAAAACACCTCATTGTCATATTCCAACTAATTTCAAGCCACTAAGAAACACATTTTCTACTAATTCAACCACCTCAACTATACTCATTAAATATTTTCATTTGCTAGTTCCTAATTTTGCAATGGGAGAAATCATTAGGAAGTAAACATTGTTTGTTGCTGCTAACACCATTTTTATTTGTCATTCCTTCTTTCGATTAAATAATTTTAATTATTTAATTATTTTCTAGTGTCATATTTCTTCTATTAATTGAATAATCTTAATTATTTAATTAATTCATTTCTTTCTTTTATTCTTCTTTTTGATTAATTAAATAAATTATGTCACTAATGCCCCCCTTTCCTCTACAATTAAATAAATTCTTATTTATTTAATTATTATCATTTTCTTAATTATTTAATTATTCATTGACATTTAATCATTAATTATTCTTATTTATTTATTTATGTATTTAATTATTCACTAATTTTTCCCTTTCTTTCATTTTTGAATTAAATCGTTATTTAATTAAAAAGTCAACTTTCCCTCCTAAATTAAATAATTTTATAATTATTTAATTTCCTCCAACAACCTCTTTATCTGTTTTATTTTTATCTCTTCACATTTCATTTAATTTCCACCCTTGATTGAATTATTTTATAATTTAATCTCAATCGTCCATTCTTAACCAAGTCCTATGTCTACCCTAATTTAGCCTCAACCCTATTTCATACTACAACTTTCAATCTTGGCCATTGATTGTCATATCTTATTGGCTTTTAATCCCAAACCTTCATCCCAATTTGGCTTTCTATAAAATAGACTTATCATTGTCATTTCAACCCTACACATTGAAGGCTAACTAGTTCATGCTATTCAAGGAGACAAGTACAATCTTCAATATTTTGCTATCATTATCACTAGGATTATTGTTGCATACTCAAAATCTAAGGGAAATCAAGCATATAAAGCAATATGGAGAAGGACAATGGAGGTGAATCAACTATGAAATAGAGATATTGGTAATATTGCTTCATGTTTTATTGTTTCTATGTTCATTTGTGCTTCATTGTTGGTTTAGGGACTCTAGGGTTTGAGTTTTGTTGATTCATGCCCTTTACCTTAATTTTACCCTATTCTACAAGAATGTGTCCCGTCAACACAATTCAATTTAATGGGAAAGTATTACAATAGAAACAATATTCACATTATTAGTAACATGATAAAATTGTTTGGGTTGACAAGATAGGAAAAATACTATGACTCAAAAATAGAGTAAGAAGTTTCTTGGTCTAGAAAGCCAAATATATTATGAGGAGAATGAAGAGTATGATGAATTCAATAGATTTTCCATTTATGATGAGGAAGTTATCAAAATATTAGTTGCTACAAAAATATTGGAGGACTTAAATGCATTCAATAAGAAAAAAGGTCACTCATTGACCTAATGCAGTTCTTAGTGGACTTGGATGCAAGCTTACCTTTGAGAGATGAAGTAGGATCAAGTAAATATTGGTAGTTTGTTAAAAGAACAATACTATCAATTATGATGATAGATTAGAGGAGGAAATTAGAGATGAAGATGTGCTGTTTATTTTAGAGTAGGATTACAATGTGGAAATGAGAGAAGCTCTTTGGAATGAATCTATACACCTTACATTGGTCAATTATTTAAGCTCCTTAATGAATGTACTTTAATCATTGCAATCATTTTCAAAACAATAATCTTAGCACGTTGACCATGATCTATACCTTGAACTTGGAATTCCCTGAAGTTCAATCAACTAAAATGATGCAAATTTTCAAACATATAAGGTGCATATTCAATCCAAAAAGCTCAAAGTGCAAGTACATCATTTCGTATAATATTTTTTTGATAAAAAATTTGTGTAACTCTTGAACTTGTAAGATATTTTTATGGTTACTATCTAGTGAGTGTTTTTAACATCAACCCATTCTTGTACCTTACATCTTACCATGTTTGTGGTCCCATGACCATTACAACCATAAATGAGGATAACTAGTGTCCCCATCATGATATTCATCTATTATGTGCAATTTTTACTTCACCTCTTGACATTGTTAGGAGAAGACCACACGAGATAAATTATCTCCTAAACCTTGAGTTATGTATGTGGTGTAGTTTTTAAATATGTTAGAAAATGCTCTATAAGTATAGATTATTTTTGTCAAATTTATGGATTTATTATTGGAGATTAGCTTGAAGAAAAGTAGAAAATATAAAGAAAATAATTTAACATCATGGTTGATGTTTAAGGGAAAGGAAGATTAATATAATAGAACAAGTTTTGTATGTGGAATATGTATTGCATTGAATTTATCCTCTAAAATGTGATAATAGAAGAAAACACCCTTCAAAGTCTCAAGAAAAAAGTCTCATCATATTCAATGTTAAAAACAAAAAATATATAATAATCATATGTCAGAGGATAATTGAGACAATAGATTATTTTGCTATAGGTTTTATGTTAAATTATTTATTCTATATAGTATTTTTTTTTAAATCTAGGAAATCACTACATTAATTTTTTTTTTTGGAATATTTTTTATAGGTAAGCACTTGCAACAATTTCTATCATGCCAAACTTTTACCTAGCAAAGCCTACAAACCAATATCATGGATAGGGCATGGATTGGTTGGTATAGAAATAAATTTTACTACTCAATCTTGTTGTTTGAATTTTGAATGTTATTAATAGGGCGTGCTATTTGTAAGAATTAAAAAATTGAAGATAACCAATGATTCCTAATATTTTAAAGATTTTAGATATGCATTCAAATCTATATATTAAAGTAAAATGGGTTTTGAGAGGGCCCAAACCCTTTTACAAAAGAGAAACCAAAAGAACACACAATGAGTTCCATAATGAATGAAACATCTTAATGAGAACAAGACAATTACAACCAAGATATCAAAAATAACTCAAGAGTCTAGCCTAAATGATGTGAGACATTGCCCTAGCCAACCATACACCTTTAAATACAATGCATGATTGGGAGATGGACTTGGGAATACCTTTTTTCCATCTTTGAATAATTATTTAGTTGGTATAGTTTTCTAGGTCATTTGACCAAGAAGAAGAGTGAAATCCACCACAATGGGCCTAGCCTAAAGAAGCACACTAGTAAAGGAATGTCTACTAGGATATGTCAATCGTCAAGCAACCACAACTAGTATAAACAGGTGTAGCATCAAAACTAAGGTCAAATCAAGATCAATGGAAATGGGTGGTGGAGCAACTAGATCAAGAATTAGAGGAGACTCCCTAGTAGGATATGTGGGAGTTGTAGGACGTGAGGCCCACCCCTATGCTACATCTAGTACTTGGATTATTTTGAGCTTGGTTACTGTCTATGTCTATTGATACCATTGATGACAGGATATTTAAATTTTTAAGTCCATATGATGATTTGATTTTGATTATGCTACATGCTTAGTAATCTAACTATGATTATTGATCTAATTTTATGCTAGTTATTGAGTTTGTTTAATTTGAATATGGAAACTTAATGATGAATGAATGAAACAAGTGGTGTGAACCAATCATATTGCAATTGGATGAGTATAAAAATATGGTTAATGAAAATGGGATAAGATAGGTGGCTAATGATTTTTCAAAATTTATGTTATTGGATCTTTATGCTATGTGAATTATGAAACTTGTGTGAATGTAATTGTGTGATTCAAGTATTTTGATTAATATATATACATGTGATTTACTTGGATGGATTAACGTATGCATCGAGTGTGTAGGTACATTTTCCATGGCCAAATGGAATTAGAGGCAACCCTTGGGAACCCTAAGTAATTTAACTAGTAAAACCAAAATATAGTCCATTTGGAGGGACTATAGTCATTCTGTGATGTATTTTATTCGTGATGTAAATTGTGAATGTTTGTAGATTGATTTATATTGCCATGTCAGTCCATCTAGGAGGTGAGTTGTCTATCCAAGTGGACAAACTCGGATTTGAACTTTTAGGCACTTTTTGGGGATTGAAAAGTGATATTTTTTTAAGTGTTTTTATGGGTTTAAGGTCCCTAGGGTAGGTACCTTTTTAGCTCAAAATCTTGGGTCAATCTCAAGATTGGACACTCTTTTTGAGTCCTTATAGAGGTTTGACGAAAATATGGTTTTAGGAAGTGGGATGGGAACTAGTCTCTTTCATCCCCACTTCTCCAAGTTGCCTTGAAAGAATCCCATAACACATGGGTGAGTTTGCTTGGGAGAGTGGATGGGAGGCTGACAAATTTCATCTCCCTATTCAAAGGAATTCAAACTTAAGTTCCTATAAAGCAAACTCAAAACAAGGGTTATGGGATTCTTTTTGCATTCTTGGTTTTGGTTGAATTTTGGGGGTTGAAGAGTTGAAGAAAAAGCTTGGAAGAAGAGGAGTTGTGTGGATCCTCAACCCATCCTTCCCTAATCTTGGTTTTGAGGTAGATTCAACACTCTTTATGTTTCTCTATGTTTTTATTTGAAAGATTACATGTGTATGTAAAAATGTGCTTGGTATTTTATCTCTTGTGTTTTGCTTGTATGCTTATTTCAAAATTCTTTTGGTGCTTGTTTACTTGTGTTGTTGAATGTGTTTTATGTGATGGGAAAAGGGTTGTATAGGGATAGGCTCGCCCAAAATTTAGGAAGAACATCCCTCATTGGGGATGGTATGGAGTAGGAACCTCCATGGGGAATTTTAATCCCTCCTTAAGAGGAGGCTCAAAAAAGGGTATGAGTACCCATATGTAATTGTGAAATGGTAGAAATGGTTTTGGTGGTATGGGTTTTGGAGAAAAAGAAGATATTAAAGAAGGGTTGCATATGAAATGATGGGAGTATGATATTGACTTGTTCATGTTGCTATTATTATAAGTCCCCATATGGAGTGTGTAGTCCACCCTCCATTCCCCACTTTGGATTCTTGATGGAATCCTAAAGTTATGTAAAAATCCCTTTGGTGGGTGTGAAAATAATCTTGTGTGTGTAAATATTGTTTTTCTTGGTTTTGTTTGTATCTGGTTCCCTCGGTTACCTCCTAGCTCAGGGGTGGTTGGTTTTTCAACCAAAGGTTGGGAGGTGAGCGCTACCTTGGCCATAAAGAAAATATGTTTGTGTTTTGTGTAGGTTAGTGTAAGTTATGAGGATTATTTCAAGCTTAGAAAAAGGTCACCTATTTTGTCTTATTATTATTTCATTGAGGGAAGATAACCTCACAAAAATGTAACTACCTTTATTGGTAGAGGTGGGATACAAGTGTATACGCATGAAAGTGGTGTATATTTTGCATAATCTTGTGACTCTATACGCAGGGGTGAAAATGAAACTTGTTAAATTTAGTTTTCATTATTCTTTTATTTAAGGGAATGTGTGTTCCATTTGGAAAGAATGAATGTTAAGTCTAAAAGTATAGTTCGTACCTTTTATTCATTTGCTTAAGGATGGATTATCCATTTTGTTGTAATACATACGTATATATTTACAAATACCATGTTGTTGAAAGGAAAAGGCACATCCCTTTGTTTTCTAAGAATATATGTATTTACATTGCAAGAAAAATATCGTGGGACATTTCAAATTTAAAGGTTACATCATACTACTCTGTCAAAAGAAATGTATATGAATGCGTAGTTTTCGATTTCTGAGGTCTTTATTAGACAAGTTTGAAAAGTTATATCTACTGTTTCTGTGGTTTTATGTAGTTGGAAATGAAAGGAATATGTTTTGAAAGATATATAGCCTAGCAAAAAAAAAAGAAAGAAGAAGCAGATCATTTACTACTTTTGTGTTATAGTATGCAACAATTACATCATGCCCACAATATCTTAGTGTAGACATCTTTACGAATATGCTTTTACCGTGCTCAAACAAGAAAAGAAAAGAACAACGTTTTGTTTCTTGAAACATGATTGGTCATATAAAGGTTTGGTTCTTTTAATATTTTTTTGTGCAATCGAAACTCAACTTTTAAACTTAGAAGTATAGCTAATAATAAGAATAAATAAATACTGGCCATGTATATGGAGATTTGCTCCACAAAAGTCTATACATATGTACGATTCAAACATCAAGTTGAGATTCTGTTTTAAGAATTACTATCATGACAATGACAATAACATAGCAGCATAGGATCAAGTTCGTAGTATCTTGACAGGAATACATTCAGCCTATAAAATAAAATAAAAATATTCCCTTGCATTCTCTCTGTGCATCTTCGCCTACCAGGAATGGTGCTGCCTATTTCCTCCTCTCAGACTGTATTTAGATTGTGCAATGATGTACTCTGGCTTGGAACATTTAAGCAAATGAAAAGCATATCAAAAGAAAAGTTATACTGCAAAAAAAATAGAGATCTTCAGTGGGTTCACACCTCCTGTAGGTATTAGCTGCAACTCTTTTAGTTGAGAAAAGTATAGAGTGTTTTGAAGCTTTTGGGATCATCTTGTCTTCATATATGTAGCATGAGTTTTCCTGCATTTAAACAAGAAGCCCAAAGATCAGGAAATAATTTAAAAGAAGCTAAAGGCGACGGGTCTAAAAACCTTATACTATATGATCGATGTCCCTATAAATATATATATACTAAAGGTATTCATCCTCAACTCATTGCTCTTTAGGGTAGGAACTAGATACCTCACCCTTAACATGGCTGGGAAATTTCAGTAGTTTAAGTGAGTGGGCGTGTCCTTAGGCAGTCCACCTCCTACTTGTTGTCCCTATTCTTGAAACTAGGGTGATGAACTGCGACTCTTGCTTGTCTTACATTTCGCTAGCTGAAAAGTTATAGTGTGCATGGATGTTAGGGTCAAAGCTAGAAAATAAAAGAAAATAACTTATCCCAACTACGTAGTATGGACTCGTGTGGAAAGCATTGCACTAAACTTGCATTTGAAATTATACGGTTCTGGGGACAACTCTGAAGAACAACAGTTTATTTGCAGTAAATGGGTTCGATCAACGAGGCTCGGTTGGGATTGGTTCTGATAAGCCCCTTCACACCGTATAATTCATAAACCTATTACTAATGTTAGAGTAATAAAAATACCTACAATTATGTGTTGGCAGCTAGTTCTGGTGTGAGATTTCCGTAGGAGGACATCGTACAGAGCAGAGAAAGTTGCAGTATTTGTGGGTCGTGCCAAGTGCACTACTTCTGTGAAGGTATTTAGTTTAGGCTGTGGGGATTTAATGACGAAATACATAGATCTATCTCCGTCTAGAAAACCTAGCATGTATCGATTGTGCTTCTTTTGCTAAGAAGATAGGATTTAATGGATTAAGTAACCGACAGTCAATTTTGGAGTGAGCCAATGGAAGCATAGGCTTGCGTTAGCTTGAAAAGAGCGACAACTTGTGCACCAAGAAATGTAAATTTCATCGAATGATTCATACAAGAAATCTGACGACTCTTCTATTAGACTTATTAGGAAGGTTCCAGCTCCTTTATGAGTTTGTATCAGCTTCACACGCCTTGGTCCAACTCGAGATCGGAGCCTGAACTGTGTATCCAATCATTTCTTCTTGGACCAATGTCAGGGGATGCTATTGTCACATCTCAAACTTGGAGATTATAGATAGCCGCCCCTATTTATTACTGATCCGTGCTAGGTTGTTGACCCGATTCAACCTATCTGCAGCGCCACCTTTCCTAATTATCTCTGGCTAAGAACATACTTGTAAGCAAGAAATTAATAAAATATAGTGGCGGAGACTGCTGTTTTCCATTCAACTTCCTCTAGCCCTCAAATCTGTGTCCTGCAGCAAGCATAGTGGAGTACACGTTATTTAAGTCTCTGCTGGCTTAAAGAGAACCTCTTATGGCAGTTATCGCTGCTCCAACTTAAGTTAAGATCGATGCTAATAAATCAAAACAATGTTGAAAGGTTGGGGTTCGTTTGGAATATCTGCCTTATGAGACGTGCAGAGTCGTTTCTCCGCAATGCATTTATTTTGTAGTTAGTTAAACTATTACTTGTTACAAACATAGATAATGCCTTATCCCGTAGCACTACCCTTGTTACTCCAGTTAGGCGCACAGAAATGGGGTGTAGCAGAGACGAAATGCCAAGTTGATTTTATAACAGAAATTAGAATTCGCATAGTAAACTCGCGTTTGGAATTTCCTGTGTCGCCAATTTTAACTGTATAAAACATATAAGCATTGTCATTATCGTCTGAAGAAGTTTCAAAAAAAAAAACATATAAATATATATGCGTATGTCGATCATGCAAATGTCGTAACACTATTTATAGCATGATTAAGGAACGAGGGATTAAGGTGTAAGCAAATGAGGAGTTTTACGTGGAAAATCCTACTAAGTGGGGTGGGGGAAGTATATTGATTTTAAATGAAAAGTAATAAAAGAAATGTAATAAGTTTTAATAATACGCTTCTTTTTACAAGAGGGGAGACTTGTTTTAATTACCGTTTTTTTAATTATTTAAATCCTTGTTTAAAGTAAATAAATTAATTTTGTATGAATAAAATATTTATTTATATATTGTATTAATTATTCATATATTTATTCACATATAGAAAATAAAATAAAAGGCTAATAGATAATTAAATAAATATCTTATATAGAGATAAGAGATTTCATTTCGGTAATATGCATAATTGATATTAAGAGGAGTATTAATATTTTAACATTGTCATTGTCATGATATCTGTTAATATGAAAGTTGGTATTAGTATTAATATTAATGGACAAGGTTAATATTAATAATCAAAAGAGAGGAAAATATATATACAATTAGAGGAATTAGGTGCTTATAACAATAGTATCCTTCTTACCTAATGGATTATTGAATCTCACTGCTTTTATGAGCAAAAGATAACACATTAGCATTAGGATGGTTGATAGCTTCTTGTACTATGGAAAACCAATCGTAACGTGACCCCATTTGGATGGTTCCAACGTGAAGATTCAAACATAATATTTTATCCTAGCATTAATACCCTACATGGTGAATGTATAACCCAATATAACTTGGTCAATAGATTTGTTCATTCATCAATTGAATGGGTGTACGTGATGGACTCCTCACTCACTTGTCCTGGCACTCTCCAACTACTCACCCTCGGGTGGCGTGTCGTCAATGTCATTACATGAGAAATGTCATCTGGAGCCTGTAGTTAGTTAACACGAGATACATGGTAAAGCTTACATAGTATGTTTTTAGTATCTTTTACTTAAAATTTTTTATTGTTAGTTGTGATTTTAACCTATGGGTAAAGTGTGGGCATTACATAGGAGCCTCACCAATTAGTGGGTATGTTGAATGTAATTAAAATTTTAATAATAAACTCAAACATTATATAGTATTTTTGTAGTTTAGAAAAATTTAGGGGTGCTATATACAATTGTTTGCTTTATCCACAAGGTAGATCTTTATGAAATAATGGTAGGGTAGTTCTTTCCTAATAGAAGATAATATTTTTATTTATTTTACTACTAATAATTCTTTAGTTATATGTTAATTTATTATTTGCATGTTTTCAAGAATGACATGCACACTTTTCGAGGCACCTAGCGGGCTCATTATTATATGTTTCTGAGAAGGACATCCTCACTACATCATTTGGGTTGGCGCGGTACAGATGATGCAAGGAAAAATCTCATCTTGTCCCTTCACACATTTTTCATCCACGTCTCAGGTAAGCTATTGGGTGAAATGTTAAGCTCTTTGTAAAGATGCATTTATTGCCATTAATACATGAACAATTAATGGGCAGTACAAGGTAGAAGCCAACAGGTGGTTAAGGCATACATTCTAATTTGTAGGCAGAGCGATTGAGAGAGCATGGAGACTCCATCTGCCTCACCACCCCATGTAAAAAATGGGAATTTCTGGGGAAGATTATAGACAGTAGGCTTAGGTCAATCTTCAACAAAGATGACCCCTTGGTGGTGGAGGCGATAAAGTTGATACAATAAATTGCATTATGAAAGTAAAAGAGGCTCATTGTAATTTTTTCCCCTACTAAATCTTTTCATGGAAAGCGTTATTCGGGAATAGAAAGCGATTTTGGACTTTTGGACGAAAAGTTCTAAAAGTATAATTAGGTCCTGAAGTCCTAACAGGAATGAAGAAAAAGGAAAAAGTCAATTGGAGTCAAGGATCCCAATCAAACTTGTACCTTTTAGACACTAGGTTTGAAAGTCCTATCGTGACCCAAAATCTCGATGATATGAGGATATAAGCAAGGGCCAGGGAGAAGGGGATGGTCAAGATCAAGAATCCCAATTGGACCTAGAATCTTGGACCAAAGTCCAATTGGGACCCAAAATCCCAAATTAGATGAAAGAGTGAGCGCAGTGAAGATTCTGAAATAAATTCAAATTTTTGGAGAAAATCCAAAAGTTCCATCATAACTTTGAGTCCCAATCAATTGAAGGAATGAGTGAAAGTTGTGGATCCCAATCAAACTTTGGATATTCGGACCTTAAAGGTTTGAAGGTCTAGTTAGGAACCAAAGTCCTAATAGGATGGAGAGAAGCGAAAATAAGGGGAGAAGGGGATCTCAGACAGACTTGGATTTTTGTCCAAGTGTCTTTTTGGAACCCAAAATTCCAAAAGGACCATAAACAAGGAAAAGAAGAAAGGAGAAGAGAGAGTAGGGAATTAGGGAAAATATAGACATTTGGACTTGGTCCAAATGTTCCTTCGAGACTTGAATCCTCGAAAGGACGTGAATAAAGGGGATTTAGACACCTTCTAGACATTTTTGGAAAATGGTTTTTTCATGCAATTTAGAAAAGGGGTAATGCAACTATTAGGGGAACTTTGAGAATGCTAAACCATTAGGATATCTCATATTAGTTATAATTTATGGGATATACAAAGGGAGGCACAAAGTGACAACATGAATTAGGAGGGGGTGGCACAAAGTGTCTAAGCACTATGAATTCATCAAATTTATATGTGCCAACAACACCCGTATCTCATTACCAAGTAGTATAGTTAATCCTATTACCCTATTCATGTCTCTTTCTTATTCATCCCCCCTCTTTGCACAATCCACCATATTCACCAATAGAGCAGAAAGTAGTTCTAACATCTATCTATTATGGTGAGAATTTTTTGTAGAGTGTTATAGAACTATTTGTTGGTCAAAATGTTGATCATCACACAACATCCATCTCATCTTCAAATTTAAGGGGAACTATTATCAAAATGATTTGTGGTATTCATTATTATGGTCCTACTTATTTTTAGGTTGAGAAGGTCTACTTATGGAGACCATAATTAGGGCATGGCTAGTTATGTTTTATTTTTTATTTCTTCATTTCTCTCCAATTTTCCTATCAATGATATCTCAAGGATCATAGTTCTTGATATTATATATTTTTGTTTGTTTGTGGTTTTCCTTGTGGAATATATTTTTATTTTCTTATAGTTTTCATTGTGTATTAGTTTTGTGTTTTCTTGTGGTTTCATGGTTTATCATGGCATGAGTGGACTAATCTCAATGTCTTATTCAAATTATACATGACTTTATGATGTATAGAATTCAACATCATGCAAAGGAAACAATCAAAGACTCAAACATCATAGGAGAATGAAGCTAAGAATGTGAAGAAAAAAGAATGAATGAGACAACTTCATGAAAGTAATAAATTGAACTCTAGAGATTGAGATATTCATCTTTTCTAATTCAATCAGATCATGAAGCATCTATTCAAGGTATGAAAGAGAAGAATTTGAAGAAACAAAGACAACAAATGAAAAAAAATGCAATAAAGAAATTGAATCCCAGAGTTGAAGGTCTGTCATCTTTCCATATCAATATGCTATTGAACAAATTCCTCAAACACCAATTGAATTAATAAATAGTGAAACTATAAATGATTATTTTACAACTAAATTTCCCAACCTATTCAAAACACAGTAAATATATCAAATTTTGAAGATGAATGAAATTTGTCTTATGAAATGAAGAAAGTTTACCATTAGAACACCTCATAGAATTTTGCATAAAAACCTAAGTTTTTAATTGAAATTGATGAGAAAATTTTAAAATAAATGGTTGATAAGATTATTAAATGTAACTATAGAAGAAATGTGAATTAAATATTAAATTTTGTTTGAAAACCTAAATGAAACACAGAGATGTCAATTATTTGTTGAAATAATGATAATTTTTAAGTTTAGAGCCATAATGAAGATTCTTGGCCTAAGAACATAAAAAACTAATAGTGGAAATCTATTGTAAAAAATCTAACCAACACATATGAAAGAGTGGGTTCGACTTCACACACCAAAGATGTAATGTTACATAGCATGTAATTGCATTACCTATAGCAATTAATCAAACAAATAAATTTCACCTAATAAGGAAAACAAGTCAAACACCAAATGTTAGTGTAAATAGTGTCTTTATATCCATCTAGATAGGATATCGCCTTTCTAGGATTGACCTATTCACACCTAGCTTAAGTTTACTTAGGTTTATTTTCCTTTTGTCTCACTTCATAACATTGAGACCTGTGTCCTCATGACTTGAGACACCTATTAACACTTGCTTACACACTTGTCAAGTGAGCTCACAAGTGTTCTATCTTTGGAGGGGTAGTCAAAGTTTCACTCCTATCTTCTCACTTCCTCATCCTACCTATATTAGCAAGGCTTGGTCATCATATTAATACACTCTTCATTTTGTATTTGATAGACATAATATTGTGCATATTTTATTCACTTGTGGAAGTTGTTTCATACTCTTTGATCTTAGAATTCTCCAACATGGTATCAAAGCCATGAGAGCATGTTCCTTCCCACATCAACACATCAATTGCAACCTAATGCCTTCCCATAGCAACAATGAATTGAGTTTTATTTTGAAAACAAAGGTAGCCTCGCCTAGTTCCTTCATCTCAACACCTCTCTCATGTGGCCTTCAAAGAGTTTGGAAAATATTAGAGCTCATGTGCAACACTGTGCACCCACTTGCGTAGCATAAACATCACTCCACATGTGTGTAGCTCCCCGCTATCATGTTGTAGTTTACCACTAACCAAAGCTCAATTGTAAGATACTGCCCCCTGTGAGTACCACAAATTTTCAAAATAGCTTAAACTTCAAAACACATTAGCATGTTAGTTCAAACTATGCAAATACCATAGTGCTCCTTTGAAATAATCCATCATGTCTCACAATGTAAATAACAACTAATTAAGAACATAAAAAAGCATAATGGATATCTATCCCATAGTGGATTGGTGCTTCTTTGATGTGGAAAGAAGCCCTTTCCCAACCCTTGATAATGCCAATGATGAGGATGCAATGGACAAAATTAGCTCTCAATTGAAGAGAGTAACTTTGCATGAGGATTGTGGATGATTTGTTGAGGAATGAAGCTTCCATTTATAGATTCTCAAGCTGAAAGAGTGTTCAAAAGAGAGCAATGTGGGATAATGTTTTAGCCAATGAGATGGAGCCACTTGTCACCTTGTGAGTGGTTGAGGAATGTGCAAGTTTTGGTCAATGTACCAAAGAGGGGGAGATTCAAATTTGAATTTGAGAGTTAAATGTTGAATTTGACTTTTACAAGAGACATGTAAGAGCTCATAAATGTCTTGTTGAATGTACATGCCAAATTGGGGGGAGATTCAAATTTGAAGAATATTCCTCAAAGATGCCATGTTGAAAGAAAATGATGAATTTGATAAATGAATTAAAATGCTTTATTGTTGCAAGTGGGAAAAGCTAGAGGATGTGATGGGTGATTAGATTGGATTAATCATGGATTAGATTAATTAAGATGATGTTAGGTGATTTTGACCCATTTGACTTAGATTTAGGGATTTAAATTAAATCAAAGGGAGATGAAAGGCGATTTCAGATTTAATTAAATAAAGGTTTGATTTATTTAATTAAAAGGATGATGATAGGCTTAAATTAAATAAAGTTAATTTATTCAATTTAAACAGATGACCTTAAGATATTGCATTTAATGAATTTAATTTACCTGATGAATGGATTTAGTGAGCTTGATTTATTTAATGAGTGGATGAATATGAATTTAATTAAGTATTAGTGATGTCAATTTCACGTGTCTACATTTTTCCCCTCTTTGAAGAAATGTACTTGCTGCGTTGGTTCAAAGAATAAACTTGCCACAATCAAAATTCAAAATTTTTATGATTTTTTTGGATGCCCCAGTGGAAAGAAGTACAATGGTACATTGCCCCCTCGAGAGATCGAGCGAAAAGATTCGATTTGAGGGTCGATCTCACGACAAAAGAGGTTCAAGATGGACACATGGATGGTTATGATGATGATGCAAATGATAATGCAATGCATGTGAGATGGATGAGATGAATGATTATGATATGCTATGATTATGAGATGCATGCATGCTAATGATTTATGGATGCAGGATGGATGCAAGATGGATGCATTGGCAATGTTATGTTAGCGCGACGAGAAGAAAGAAGAAATGAGATGATGATAAGAGGATCCAACAAGTCCATGATCTGACAAGACTTTATTAGAGATGATGATGATGATAGATGATGTTTCGCTTATCAAGGATTGGGACTTTAAAATGGCTACTTACCTTATGTTTTATTACACATGTAGATACGATGCATCAAGGTATAAAGAACCAGGATGGTGTTGTACCTAGTGCGATGGAATTTGACTCAACAAACAGATAGGAGTATTCTTGTTCACACTTGACATACGTAAACCTTGCTAGGACGTACCTAACAAAGCAAGTATTTGCCAAGTTATTTTACAAGAACATCCAACAAGCACAACAGACAAAAGATAATGATCATTGCCCCTTCCTATCTCTCTAAATCCTTTATTCGGATATCATTGAGAGGTCCTTGGAATGAGCACAATAATATAAATCAACATAAAAGATCAAGTACGCAAATAAGCCAATGTTCTTCATACCTCTAGCCAAAGGGATTTGTTTTGATAGGATAAGAATCCAAAGTGATATCCAAAATGATGCCCATTGTCAGAATGATATATCCTAGGACATGTATTGTATAGGATGATGATGGGTTGATAAGTTGATTGATAGGCTGTTGATATAAGGTTGAATGACATGTTTGAAAATGATCAAGAGTTTGATTTTGCGTTTAAAAGTTTGAAGTTTGCTTTTGATTTTGCGTTTGGAGCTTGCTTTTGCTGATTGTTTCTATTTGTATTGCCAAAAGATGAAGGTGATGATCAGTTTATTATGAATGATTGATTATTTCGAGTGAAAGTGAGATGAGACAGATGGATTTTTTCAAATATTTGGATGTTTTGACGTTTTTGGAATGTTTTGAGGCTGTTTTTGGTATTTTTTAGGATTTTACAAATGTTTTGATTTTTTGAATGTTTTGGGGTTTTCTGAGATTTTGTGAATGTTTTTGGATTTTGATGCACGATTTGGATGTTTTTGGATTTTTTTTGATTTTATGAATGTTTTTGGATTTCCGCATGATTTTGACGATTTGGATATGGATATGATATCAGTGATCTGTTTGGGATTTTGTTGAAGACCAAGCTAAGGTTGACTGATCAAATCGATGGATTGATGATGATGATAACATTGTTGAGGATACACAACAATGCAAGGATTTGATTGATTAGGATTGATGATGATAACATTGTTGAGGATGCACAATAATGTAAGGATTTATTGATCAAGATTGATAATGATAACATTGTTGAGGATGCACAACAATGCAAGGATTGATTGATTAGGATTGATGATGATAACATTGTTGAGGATGCACAACAATGTAAGGATAGTGTTAAGCAACACAAGGATATCCCAAGATGATGATTTTTACATGATTGGATTTAACCGATCAAGATTTTGAAGCTTGGTTTGAAACAAAAGATGTTTTGGATGATTTGATGTGATGTTTGAAGTGAAAATTAGATGCGACTGATAGTGATTGTTTGGATTGATGTTTGATGTTTGATGAATACTGATAAGGAACGTCTTCTCATCAAAATATGCCATGGGCTAGTGATTTGGATTTTTTCTCACAAGTGGTGGACCAATTTTATTTCACGTTTGCCAATGTTCGGATCACCACATAAGTTGGAGGATATAGATCAAGATTTATTCTCAGAGCAAGATGCAAATATTTGCCCCTAGTGTCTAACAATGTATGGAATGCCATGGATGGATGGATATGGTAAGCACACAAAGGATGCCAAGGATTATTTTGCGATAAGATAAGGTGTTTGAACAAAGGATGCTCATTTGGATAATGCTACATAGCTTAGATACTGCTGAGTGGGATAGGATCAATAAAAATGACCCATGTCAAGATGTTTACCATAAGCAAGTGTAAAGTGTGACCCAAACTTTGTCAAGATCAAGATAACTCAGACCATGTATGCAAATGCAAAAATGGATTGGATAAATGGTTCATGGATGAATGGATTTATGATGGCTGAGATGGATGGAATGATGGATTTATTATGGATGGGATGAGGTGCTTTCCCCTGAAGTGGTGCGCGTAGATGCCCAATTCTACACATGATGCCTATTTACCAAGTTTTCATCATGGTACTTGTCCAAAGTGCCGCCTATGCGGTTTTCACTAGAGGACAATTTTTTTCTTTACTATTTTCAATCCTTTTTCTAATTTTTTTGGATTTTCTAATTTTTTGATTTTTTTGTATTTTTCTAAAAGATTCATGTTGAACCACCTGGTGGTGTTGACGTAGATGCCCCTGTCATAATGTTCCATCGATATCCTGCTTGAAGGAGCTGCTTTGCTAAGATACGTGCACTTGAATGCAACTTTTGGGATTCTTGATCTGCTTTATTGATATCGGGGTTAACTTTGTCTCTGTGCACACATCGCGATAGAGTGCCTTCTAAATCCTTATGATGAAGGGTTGTTGCCAATACATGGTCAATGTAAGAACTAGATATCATGTGTGAATGTGTGGATGGAGTGTTTTTAGGGATACAAGATGGATTGGTTGACAATTTGGAACATTTGACTCTCCAAACTTGGGAAGATGAGCAATGATGGGTGGATATACAAGTGTGCATGGAATTAGGACCAACTACTTGATACAATTTGTACATTGCTTGAAAAGCCTGCTTTTGCTTTTGTGGACATCTTTGATGGATACTTTTCCCTTTCTTATTTTTCCCCATAGTTTCTTTGACTAGTGGAGTTTGATAGGGACAATCTTTCTTTGTATGTTTTGGTATCCATGTGTATTCAATTTGTTCATTATGCTTCTTCGCCTCTTTTTCTTTGATAACATTCTTCTTTCTTTTGACGTTGGACCCAATTCGTGGATGGGGTGATGGGTGGATGAAGATTTGTGACATGGCTGGTTGTAGTATTAACACTAGTTTCATCATAAGGACTCTTCGTGCTCCCTATGTTGATGTTTGCTTGAGACATAGTTGCCCCCAGTATTGTGGAAGTAGTACCTTCATGCTTTGATTTTGCATGTTCTGTGAGCTCTTGTTTAGAATGCATTCTCAAATAAATGACCACTATAGATTATGTTATTTGAATTTGTTGTTTTACTGACTTTGGAATATCCTGTTCTATCTGACCTATTTCCTTGAGTGGATACTTCTGGATATCTTTATTCATGATGTCCTCAGTTTGAATTTGGGATATATCTGATCCCAGGTGATGTTGACAACTCAATCTAATTGTAGGAATCAATAACCTGTTCCTTTTGTGTCATAATTTTAGGAGTAAAGGAATCCTGTTCTAGAAGATCATCTACTTGTCCATCCATAGAAAGCATCTCATGGGTAGATGGTAGAGTATGTGCTATGTGGATATGATCATCATTTGCAACATATTTTATAGATAGGAGAGTGTCGATTAGATCATTGTAGTATCTTGGAGATATGAATTCTTGATCTTGATTAATTTTGGGATTGCTTTTGATATGCTGTGGACCAAGTTCTTGACATGGGTCAATTTCAAAGGATGAATTTCTTATTAAAGGTTCTTGGATGTCATCATTAGGCATGGGAATTGGCTCAATATCCTCTTCATTTTTTAGTGGACTTGGATCAAATGTTGAGTTGAAGATTCCTTCAATATCTGCAACCATGAGGTCGAAGAATGTCAATATGTCTTGGAAAGGACCATTGCTAGACTTTGGTGAAATATGTTGATCATGCTTTGGAATGAATTCTTGAGATATGCCCTCTAACTCGTTAGGTGATGTAGAGACATTTTCAACATGATCATTGGTCGATGGATTGTTGATTACAGGATCAAATAATGTTAACACTCCTTGAAATGGATCATTGTCAGATATTGTTGAAGGATTCTTATCATGATCAAAAAGTGACTCTTGATGTATGTTGATTTGATCTTTGGATGAGGTAGAAACATCTTCCATGTGTTTGTTGATGGATAGGTCTTGATTATATGATCGTTGACTTGGATTGATACATGGAGTCGTTAACATTTTGTTGGGATTTTGAACAACATTTGCTTGTTGGGCTTGGTATTGGGCTTGAGCTTGTGCTTGCACTTGATCCTGGGCTTGTGCTTGTTGGGCTTGTAGTGTGGCTTGGGCTTGCGCTTGCACTTGAGCCTGGGCTTGTGCTGCTTGTTGCGTGGCTAGATATTGTTGGATGGCCTTTTGGTAGGCCTGGTGAGCTTTTAGCGCAATGTTATATTGTCTTGCTGTGTTTGGTTTTGGTGGTAGTGGTGGCAGATTCTGAATTGTGTTGGATGTAGAGACAAGTGGTTGAGATATGCTTGGAGTGATCATGGTAGTGAGGGGTTGAGATGTGATGGGTGTGAGAGTGGTGGTTGGAATGATTGCAATGATAGTGATGGTTGGAATGACTGAGGTGATAGGTCCTTGGGAGGCTGTGTTTTGATTTGTCGGGATCAACGTTTTTGTTTGATTGGATGCCATCTGTTGTTGTGATATCAATGGTTTATTTGGAGGATTGGATGCAATGATTTGATTGGTGCTTGATGGATTACCTTGGACCAATTGATTTTCGACAATGTTCTGATTTGGGATGATGTTTAGATTTGGCATGATAGGTTGAAATTGAACATTATTGATGTTGGGAATCACATTGCCTTGATTTAGGTAACTTTGATTTTGCATGGTGTTACCTTGACTTGGACTAATACATAGAGTCGTTAACATCTTGTTTGGACTTTGAACAATATTCGTATGATTTGCAAACATATCTATCCCAAAGTTTACCAAGTTTGGATTCAAAATGTTCATGTTTTGTAAAGTTGTACTTGGTACATTCACATTTGGCATGTTGGGATTTGATGAGATGATATTATTTGTTTGAAGGCTCATGCATTGATTGTTTGGTTGATAGATTTGTAGGTTTGGACTTGGATTTAAATCTACCATTGGGAAAGGTGTTCCAAACTTTGATTTGGGCATACTCACATTTGTTGTACCATTAACATTCATAGAAGGTAATGATCCCATGTATGGACTGTATAAGTGTGAGTTTTGATAATCAATCGGCATTGTAAGGCTTTGAAAGTTCAATTGATTTAGATTACTCATGATGTATGGATCAAGTTTATATTCCATGTTCCTCTTGTGTTGAGGTCTAGTTTGGACCGTAAAATAAGGATCAATCTTCAAGAATGTGGGAGGTCAACCTTTAATTCTTTGGATTGATCTAAACTCTAGGTACAAAAAAGAAAGTCTAAGATTTTAAGGATCAAAAGGATGGTGATGAGATACAAAATATGGATGATTGGTGAATGATTTGGGGATTCTTAGGAAATCTTGAAGAGGATACTAAACTTTAGGACTTGGATTGATGTTTTGATTTGATTTGGATTCCAGTTTGACTTGATTTGGATAGTGAACTTGTAAAATCTAAGAGGTTGGATATTCTCCTAGAGTAAATTTATCCACAAGATGCTAATTTGACTAAATGTGTAAAGAAGGATTTGTCTAGACACACCTAACCAAACAAGATGATTATTGGATTTTGATTTTGGATTTATGAACTCCTAACCCCAAGATGTTGGATGTTATCAAGGGATAAACTTATTCACAAGGATCAATACTTGACTAAATATGTGGAGAAGGATTCATCTACACACATCTAATCAAACAAAGCGATTTTAATTTGGTTCAAGTGATTTTCCCAAAGTTTAGCATGAGGGATTTTTTCAAGATTCCCAAGAATTGTTTATGAGATGATTTTGATTTGATGTTTGGGGGATGGATGAAAGTTTTTATTTTGATCCTAAGAGACTTAGAGAGACTTTGTTTACTAGACCAAGATATTGAAGAAGATGCTTTTCTCTAAGAGTAGTTCAAACCAAAAGACCAATGTTTGCTCGAAAGATGATAAAAAGATAACCAAGGACATGTGTGGGGTTCAATTTGAGTTAATCTTGATTAGTGAATTTATTTTTACCACAAACACTTTCTTGATTAGATTTTCAAAATAAATGTCCAATTTCCTAACTTCTTTTCATCCCACAAAGTGCTATGTGGAAATCAAGGAAATCAAGGCAATGGTTACCTAATGTTTACCTTGGTAGAAGCAAACTAAGATGTAAACCCAATTACTTAGAAACCTCTAAGGACATAATCCCTAAGGTAAGCAATAGTTCTTGGGTTTTGTCAAAGGTATTTTCTCTAACTAAGGGGTTTGAAATTTTGATTTTCCTGTTGAATGTGTGTTTCCCAATGTTTTCGAACAAGCAAGTGTTTTGATACCAAGAACATGCACAACCCTATGGATATGAAAGACTTTACTTGTTGAGTTCCCACTTGGACAAGTCCAGCTACGCCTACTCTTTAGCAAATGATTAGATGCTTAACCCCACTGGCTCCCCTCCACGACACTCACTTATACGAGGCAACCAAGAATCAACACCCATGAAACTCCCATGGCGTGCTTTTCATTTCTACTAAGAGCCATAAAAATGTGGGACGGCTTCAGAACGACCGTTCTTGCACCAACAAGTAGATCAAGGATTTTAGCCTTTTCTAAACAAGGGTTTTAGTTCGGACTTTCCGTTCATGGAGATTGACCCATATGGCGAGAGTCCCTTTTCAGATCCATCTTGTTGGAGCCAACCGCGTGATACTGGCATTTACTCCAATACCCATATTTATATCCTGGTTGGAAATACTCTTGGCTTTAGAGTGTTATTGGTTGAGTCATTCCCTTGGGTGAGTGCTTTTCCCCCAAGGTAGGCCCTCTAAGATAAAAAAAAGTGAGTAAAGACAATATCTGTAACTCAATCAATCTTTGTTTGCAACACAAAGAGAGAGAGTGTATGCAATAATGCTCTACTCACACTCGCACAATATTTTGTTTAGTTTTAAACCCAAAATGAAGTGTGGAGGTGATCACTTTATCTCAACCTAAGATCACAAAAAAGGCCTTTTGATTTTGAAGATCGCTGTAAAGAGCGAGACAAGCGCATACATCCTTTTTGATGATGTTAGTTTAAGTAAGCAATCACAAAAACAAAGTTGCACATTTTCGTTTTAAGTCCACAAAGCAATGATTTTGGTTTGTTTTAAAGTACCAAAATGAGATATGAAAGTTGTTTTGTTGAGTTGTTACCCTTAAACGAAATCTAGTGGGTTTGTCCTAAGATTCATTTTAAGCCCTTTTGTAAAAAAATTAAAAAATGAAGTGTTCTTTTTAGAGCCCAAAAGGATGTGAGTTGATTTAAAATAGAAAACTAAAGCATAGAATAGAAGCTCTTTAAAGCATTTAAAAATGCTTTGTCAACTTCAAATTTAATGCTCAATTCTTCAACTCCAATCTACTTGTGTTCTTTGATTCCAATGTGAGAGCAAAACCACCATTGTCTCTCGATGCCAACCTTCAAACATTACAAAACAATCACAAGTAAGATTTATGATAAGGAATCAATGCAACAATGCCAAAAAAAAGGAAAAGGTTATCCCTGTCATGTAATGTCCCTACAAGAAAACAGATAATGATGAGAGTATAAAAAAGGAAAATCAGATTTTTATGAAAACCCCCAAGAAATTGTATGATCTCTTTCTAATGCCTCCTCAAAAAAATTATAGCAATGTCATTTGATTTCACACATCCATCTTCTCCATTTTTCTTTCAACCTTCGATTCTTTTTAACAACAATGGTGTCATGTGATAGAGTACTCAGTAGAGCCTAGAAAAATACTATTACTGCCTTAGAACCCAAGTTGAACTTAGAAACAATAGATGTATTTATTAACAAACGTTTAATGTATTAAAAAAATAGATGTGTTAACAAACGTCGTAGGTGTTAACAAACTATGTGTTAATGAGACTGTGCTAACAAACTATGTGTTAACGAGACTGTGTGTTAACGAGACTATGTTAACGAACTATGTGTTAACAAGACTGCGTTAATGAACAGTGTGTTAACGAAACTACATGTTAAGGAGATTGTGTTAATGAACTGTGTGTTAACGAGACTATGTTAACGAATGTATGTGTGTAACTAACAAAACAAACTGTTGTGTTAACAAACTACCCTCCCTCTAGCGCCATATGTGAGTACCACAAATCTGCAAAATAGCTTAAACTTCAAAACACATTAGCATGTTAGTTCAAACTATGCAAATACCATAGTGCTCCTATGAAATAATCCATCATGTCTCACAATTTAAATAACAACTAATTAAGAACATAAAAAAGCATATTGGATATCTATCCCATAGTGGATTGGTGCTTCTTTGATGTGGAAAGAAGCCCTTTCCCAACCCTTGATAATGCCAGTGATGAGGATGCAATGGACAAAATTAGCTCTCAATTGACGAGAGTAACTTTGCATGAGGATTGTGGAGGATTTGTTGAGGAATGAAGCTTCCATTTATAGATTCTCAAGTTGAAGGAGTGTTCAAAAGAGAGCAATGTGGGATAATGTTTTAGCCAATGAGATGGAGCCACTTGTCACCTTGTGAGTGGTTGAGGAATGTGCAAGTTTTGGTCAATGTGCCAAAGAGGGGGAGATTCAAATTTGAATTTGAGAGTTAAATGTTGAATTTGACTTTTACAAGAGACATGTAAGAGCTCATAAATGCCTTGTTGAATGTACATGTCAAATTGGGGGGAGATTCAAATTTGGAGAATATTCCTCAAAGATGCCATGTTGAAAGAAAATGATGAATTTAATAAATGAATTAAAATGCTTTATTGTTGCAAGAGGGAAAAGCTAAAGGATGTGATGGGTGATTAGATTAGATTAATCATGGATTAGATTAATTAAGATGATGTTAGGTGATTTTGACCCATTTGACTTAGATTTAGGGATTTAAATTAAATCAAAGGGAGATGAAAGACAATTTCAGATTTAATTAAATAAAGGTTTGATTTATTTAATTAAAAGGATGATGATAGGCTTAAATTAAATAAAGTTAATTTATTCAATTTAAATAGATGACCTTAAGAGATTGAATTTAATGAATTTGATTTACCTGATGAATGGATTTAGTGAGCTTGATTTATTTAATGAGTGGATGAATATGAATTTAATTAAGTATTAGTGATGTCAATTTCACGTGTCTACACCGCCTAAAGACTAGAAAGAGCTAAGGTGTCATTGCACATAATTCCTTTACTTGATGCATACTCAACAAACAAGCCAACTGTTGTAAAGGGTTCTAGGAAAATTCACCAGAAAATTAATTTTCCATGGTGATGAATTGCTAGTGGTGAATTTTACATGAGGTGAATTTGTCATGGTGGTGAATTTTTGATCGATGAATTACTGATAGTGAATTTTCCATATGCCGTTGTAAAGAGGTGAAGATATGTCTGTAGAAGGGTTGGTCGATCTGTGTTGACACATTCAAAGAGAAATTGTATAGAAAACTCTTGGAACTCATTTTCGGTCCTGCAACTTCAATGATTCATGTGGTGATTTGATCGTGCAATATTTTAGCAAAGGCCGATTTGAAGATTCACATTTGTTCTAACTCACAACCCCTATAGCTTGATCTACTTTTCAAAGGTGCCATCTGGTATTGGAATCCTCTTGCCTCTTTCGGATCTGCCAAAGTTCCAATCACATCTTTTTTTTCAATTGCATTTGATATGTGGGAGACATAAATTCCTTTGGAGTTGGCAATATAGCTTTGTTTGCATGAAGATTTATCTACACTCTCTCCTCCTTAGGTTCTAGGCATTGTAGGTTCCTTCCAATGCCTTCCCACTCTGTCATGCTACCTCCATTCATCACACAACTCATGTTGCATTAGTCAGTGAGGTATTGCAAATCCTCACGCCACACCCATGCACCATTTTGCATACCAAGAGTCATTAGATCTGTTAGATTCCACTAGGGGAGAAGACCCAGTATATGCCAGGGCTAATTTCACACAACCGTAGAATTCAAATTGTACGTTGAATCAAATTTTTTTTATGGGTTTTTTTTGCTCACGAGTTAAGCGCTTATAAGTAAGGTTTTGGCTTGTGGGAAATTCAGTCGAGTGCAAGAGCGTTCAATATGTGCGTGGGGTTCAAAAAGTCACCTTTTAGAGGTGTCGTCCACTTGTCGCCACCTAACGTCCCAGTATCCGCCCGCTATAACCACCATTTTTTTTTTAAAAACACCTAATTGTGTCACTATTAACATTTAATTAAAACTATTTTATCATTCAAATCCACTCAAAAGTCAATGGGTCTAATTTGCATTAGCACCTAATAAAATTATTTTGGCGCACATTAAAAATCACTCCTATACATTAATCACCTTGAACATTAGCACTAGACACCAAACACATTACACCCCAATTAAACTTCATTTGGGGTCTAATTAATGCATATGCCTAATGTTATTTTTTTAGGTATCCCATTCTTTTCCCTCATTTTACCACACTCTCTAGAAGGTTCTCGGCGATGGAAGCTTCTCCAATTAGCGATGACTCCCCACAACGTGTGCTCAAGGAATTAATTTCATGAAACCCTTGCTTGGTTTGTTGAGCATAATAAAAGAGTTTTTAATTGTATTTGTATGATACTGTTTCTGAAAACCCTCTCAATGGTAAAATTTCTTTGCTAAATTTAAGCATAGTTTTGGGGACAAGAATGTAAGAAAATTCATCTCTTACAACCTAGATTTGCATAGATTGACTTTTGTTACATGTTAATTTTTGTAGTTTAGGATCAGCGTTATTTTTTATAACAACCTTTCGATCTTCAAACAGATCTCTATAAATCACTGAACATTAGAGTAGGAGACATCCGTAGAGATGTTGATGGAGTTGTTTGTTTCCATTTTCCATTTCTATCCACTCCTAGGAGCGAGCTTCATAGCTAGAAATACTCAGTCCTTCTAACTCATGCTATATTGCTTAAAAGTAGTTATCCAGAATTGTGGCCTTGGATCAGCCATTGAAGCTCCAACTGATGAATTTTATCCTTTAGCTGCCATGCCTATAGTGGAAAATCCTGAAATTTCCACAACAAATTACATGTTAAAACTCTCATTTGCGGGGATTGCTACTGCTCTATGCAATCCTTCTGTCATGGATGGTTTTCTAAATCCTTGAAGCAGTTGCTCAACCCGTTTCCCCACCTACGAAATTACAAATGCAAACTTGTATCTTTCTAGTTTTTTTATGGTGCAGTCCATGTATGGAAAATATACACCAATGTTTGTAACACCAAAGAAATTTGAATGCACCATACAAGCAGTTAAATTCCCTTTTAAGCTTTCTACTTTTGGAACCATCTACTATACTCTTTGAACACCATGCTATAAAATGATTCATAGGCTAAACCTCCATTGTACAAGCATGTATGACTGACTGCAAATGTACAGTACCAAAGTCACCAGATAATATGCTACTAGTAGAATTACCAAATCGTGCAGTTAGAACATAAGGTTGTTCAGACTCTTCAAGTCATACTTCAACATGCTTGTGAATCAACAGATTGTAGCTGCCATGTGTGCATAACTTGTCTCTAGCTAAGACAATAATACCTGCTCTTGTAATTAAGACTGCCATCTCTGAATACTTCCATAATCTAGATACCACCTAGCTGCATTACTCTCCAAGTTTCCTCCAACATACACACTCTAACTTTCACCATACTATCCCCTTTCTGAAGATAAACACTCAACAACCTTTGCATCATACCCACCATAATATTGATCAAATTTTTGATTGTATCCATGTGGCAATAAGTAGTCTTAGTCACTAGCTTTAACACTGCAACAGACCCACTAGATATATACTTTGAAGACTAATCCATGGATTGCAGAAGCATTGATGCTGAAGGAACCTCTAGAAAATGAATCAACAACCCCACTGTCCCTAGCACCATATTCTAGAAACAAATGTACTACAAAAAAGAGGATACTATTTTACTCTATTTTTTCTTTGTTTTATTGTTTCTTCCTTTTCATCACATTTCCTTTTAGATGTGAGATCAGCCTAACAAAAGTAAATTATATTAAAAATAATAAATTTACCTTCAGCTTGTTATTAGTTTCAATTTAAAGTCCATTAGATAAACTCCTCCTTGGATTCTGTATCCTTGCATTAATTAATAGATAGTTTACATAAATATCTTCATATAACTGTTTATAGGAGGTCATTTTCTGTTATCATGCATGACTGAAAAAAGAAGAAGAGAATATGTGAATCTTCCAATTTTCTTTTTCAATTTGGAGGGTTTTTGTTACTATGTGATGCATCATCTTGGGGAAATGTAGGGAGTGGGACTATGCAAGCATTGTATGATATGTTGGACAAGGGAAACAAAGGTTATACAAGTCATTTTCACCTCCTTGACCTATGAAGGGAGGATCTGCGTGATGTAGTTGCTGGATATCTTGCTCTTCATTTGACAATAGTGAATATGTCTTACTTTCTAATTGAAATGCCAATGACATGTTCTAAGTTTAAGTCTGGATAGGCTTTAGCTGTAGATTAGTGCATGGTATAGAAAGATACCTACACTGATGTGATTATAATATTCATTTAATCCTTAAAATTCAAACATGTGTTTTTTTCTTCCTCATAGCTTTACTAATTACATGCTTTAGTCATCGAGCCACACAACACTTATGTCACAAGTGATAGTTGAAACTTCTTGTTTCACTTCTTTCACTATTTTTTTTCCCTCATGTATTGTTTTCCCCATACAAAGAATGCTCTTTACTGCACATTGCAAATTTTTTGTTTCTTCATTTAGATGGTCAAGTCCACATCTGTAACGCCCCGCCTTGGTTACCGTTAAAACAAAGTGTACAGAATAAAATTAACCAAACAATTTTTTTTTTTAAAGATATTTAATTACACAACTGCCATAAGGTTTCCAAGACGATGTTACATAAACCTAATAAATAAACTCAACACATTATCATAAACATAAGTACAAATTTAATGCCATGAATGATCCAGTTTATAAAACTTAATACAATCGAATATCCATATGTCCAGATTACAACATGTGAGACTTAATTGAATCTCAAAACATCAAAATGATGTTACAATGGGAACGCTCTTATACAAGAGGTAAATATACAAAGAGGATAATGATTACATCATATCAAATTTCCATATCCATGAACACGTTCCGCATCCATTGTCACGAACAATGAAGTAACTGGAACCAACTATGAGTATAACATTAACTGCTTGAAAATCCAAGGAAGGTATAGCACGATTTCCTCCCAACCACGTGGAACCCAAAGGTCCACTCCCTCCGTGCTAGGAGATAATGACAGGTCCACAAACAAGAATACAAAACATTACATTTACGTGGCTTACATACACATTACGACATGATGGTAACAAATCATAACATATAAACTCCCAATGACAAAACACAACTAAAGATAACTCAACACAAGGATCACAATCATGGAATAGACTAAGAGTGTCATCACACTGTCGGGATAGGTTACCCTGGTGAATCTTCCTAGACTACCGACCCTCTCCAAGAGTTACCTTGGCAGTCTCTACCGATTCCCGGCCCCTATGCAGACTAATGTGGAGTCGCTTCATCTTTCAAGAAGACAAGATGGATGACTTTCCATTCTAGGCCTTCTCAACCTTTTCTCAATCTAAACAAGCATTAAGAAAGTGGGCAAGGAAAACTTTTATCTGAGTTAATGTTTAGTTCTACCCAACCCCTAGTTCATTAGTTAGGTTTTCACTAAATTTACACACCTACGATAGGTTACCCAGACAACCTCTTAGGATTTCGGCCCCTACTGCAAGCCACTCTTTCTATAACATGACTCAACATCAAAAGACTAGGGGTAGCTACCAAGCGTAATGTTCAAAACCACAGAGGTTTACATCTTCCACTAGAAATAGACCATAGTCTCAAAGAAGTTTCTTAAGACAACAACAAAATATGCAAGCTTAACCCCCAAGTAAAATAATTGTAATAAGAGCAACATAATAAAAATGTATTAAACTTAACAATACAAATTTCTCTTCTCTAGTTTTATGGAGAAATAAAACATATCTCAATAATATGTTGTGTACACACCTAAATTATAACATGTTGACAACCCCACATATACATGCATTCTATCTTCATGAACTAAAAGTTCATAATCTTTTGACATAATTAAATGTCTTATAAATTTCAAGGAAAAATATTTATTATTATAAATCAGTACGGATTCAATAAAAAAAGAAAATCCTTAACAACTATTATTCACTCATTTAGAAGCAATACAAATTATTATTTAAAGAAATGTAACAATAGCGATCTAAGAATCATTTATTTTATTCAATACTTAAAAGAATTAAATTATAAAGCATGTAATTATCATGCCATGCAAAGAACGCACTATAAAGAATAGAGTAAAGGTTAAAAGTGAATTTCTTACAATAAAAGGCAGTATATACGCCATGCAAGACATCTAATAACTACATAACTAGAAATCACTTACTAAATCAAAATCACCATTCATGTCCATCTAACAAAACCAATCTTTTATCACCATTAGATGCAAATAAGTCTATTATTACAAATTTCTGTATTTATCAAGACACGTGTACATAGAATTTTCTGCGCTAACATATAGTTGACAATCATAAATATATGAAACACTCAAAAAATGTTAAGTTATGAAATCGCCATGCACCAATATTATAACGTAGGTTATTCCAGCATGTTTAAGAAACTCAATAAAATCTAAACCTAAAACGCATGCATAGAGCAAGTGAACACTGGCACGGAAAGAACAAGACAGGACACATAAGAAAAAAATCAAAGAATATAGTATCTTAGGGAAATTTCATCAGTCTAAAAATTAAAGGATAACAGATGAGGAGCAGTTTTAATTTGCACAGGGATACTTCCATAGACAAACTCTCTCAAATCCCTAGCTATAGCCGCGCACATTTCCAAGCAAGGATATTATTATAGTAAATATATATAGCTCAAGAAGATAATAGAAGAAAAGGAGGATTAATTGATACTTTTACCATCTGTGCTGGTATAGAGAATAACGTCATGCAAAAAGAAGATAACATGCTACAAAGGTAGATTTAAATTAAATCTTCTGATCAAAATTTATACAGTAAGTAATAGAAGAAGACTGGGCGCAAACTCTAGCAAGAAAATCTTGGTAAATATAATAAAAAATCCTCTCATCAGATTGGAGGTTAATTACAAAGCCAAAACGTATAGTTTAGGTGGTTGCGCCCAATCTTAGTGGACATAATATATATTAAAATGGTCTGCTATGAACCTACAAGTGTGAAACAAAGAAAATACTAGCATAATAAATGCATACTAAGCCATGTTATACTCAAAAGTTTCAAAGAATGGCAAGTATAAGACAATATATCAATATATTCATCCTATATCCCTAAGCGCACCATATAAAAAGATAAGTTTGTAGATTTACAGTTTGAGTATGAATAAAAGTTTGACTATAGAGTTAAATATCAATAACAAAAGAATACTTTTCTCAAAGGAATACTTTTCTCAGTACAAAAAATTTGTAATTCATATCACAATAATCCACGAATACCATGAGGCCTCCGTTTAATCTACAGCTACTAAAATGCTCAGATCAGGAATTTATTTATATCTACTTTTGATAATAAAGGAAAATCTTCATTCGTTTCTTAAAATTTTGAATTCATGCTATTACAATCATTTCACAGCCAGATTAAAGACGATTTCGGATCTGGTATACTTTAATTGCAGATTGTTTTTATTCTTTTCTACTTTAAAGTTCAAATACTCTTCTAAACTGTTTCTTTGTGGTTTGTGCAGGTTCAACAAAACAATTTATTTATTGAACAATAAAATTCAACATTAAATTCTGAAAAATTCAGTACAAGAATTAAAAATTATAGAAGAAAACCTATTTAAAGATTGATGACTAGTTGGAAATGAATCTCTGAAACTTCTGTCAATTCCGCTATCAAATCACCAGGCTTCAACGATGAAATTCAAACCACTTCAACTTCTAAATTATGCTTGTAAACTGAATCTTATCTTGATAAAAAAAAAATTGGAACAATTGCCGTGCAAAATTTTCTAAAAACTGCTGCTGTGAAAGTTCTTCAGATTCTTCCCGTGAATCAAAAATTGCAACCCCCAAAAGATATTATTGCATTCAATTAACTCTCCATTATAAAACTTAACTGATTGTTCATTATGCATTCTAAATAGATCAATCAGTTCAACTTATTCTTTTAATATCAAATCAATTTTTCAATTGCCAATCAAAGATTCATAACATGTTGAAAATATCTTGTCTTTAAAATATCTATTTCCTCATAATTCATGTTTGCACAAATAAATCAGCAATATATATTTAATTAAATACATTTGCAAATCAATAACTTTCACTTTTAAAAAAAATCAATAACTTATTTAATTTAAATTAATAAATTAAATCACAAACATAACCATAAGTATTTATAAATACATTAATAGATATTCATTGATCTTAAATGTTAAATTATTAAACAAAAACAATACAGACATGTACGACACAATAGAACAAATTGAACAACAAAGACGGGTAACAAATAGATACTCGCTCGATAAAGAATGATGGTTCAAAAAGGCCCTGTCAATACCTCTAGAACAACAAAATTTTATTAAGTTAGGGTACACTTAGACCTACCAAGCAAGTGGAGCCGTTACCCGGTACCTGTATCTGTAGGAAACATCAATGTCAAAACATATATACTTATATCAGAAAACACACCGTGAAGAAGAATTGCAGCGTAGTAGGGTACTCATGAATGAGTAATGCTACACTATCTTCTCCACCGACATAGACGAGCAAGATAAATCATAAGCAATCATCTCAACATGATAACCACATGAAAAGTCATAAGCGAATAAACCATATCATGTACGTGTCTATCTCAGTATCATCAAACTAACACAACCAGATAATCAAGATGTCAATGTATCATCCACGAAGCACAAAACAATATAATATCCAAGTCTTATCTGAAAAGGAATAACATAGTATCATAATTAACTAAAGCATCTATCAAGCAGAATCAAACTAAATAGAGTGTCGAAACTGGAGGGACACTACAACACCATTGTTCTTTTCCTATGTTGTTCAACTTTAGCATATGGGTTTGGTATAGAATTAAGCATTAATCATTTGCATTTATGTTGTCACTATGGAATTGTTCTGTTTTCTTGATACTTTGGGGTATTTTCAAAATTCTTCCTCTCTATTTTCTCATATGACATGCAAGACTTTATCACTGGAGGTTTTATGGTGCTCTTCTATGCTTAAGCTCTAGGTTGTTGTCTTGTGCATTTACAAGCTTTATTTCTACTTTTATTCGAGAATACAAATTGGTTCCTAGTCTATATTAGGCCATTCCTTCTATTCTCTTTCCTTATGTCACTTACCCTTTTATTCTGGCAACTCTCTAGATGTTTTTATTTATTTTGGGTTTTAGGTGTCTTCTTTTTTCATTCAAATATGGATTTTGCGTGTTCAGGTTACATTTCTTTTTTTGTATGCTCATTCATTGATTGAAGTGTGCTACCAGTCTGTCCTCTCTAATTTCATGAGGAATGGAAAGAGATAATGGCTATTGTGGGTTGGGTTTCTATAACGTGTCATAACACACGTTTTATAGCCCACAAACAATGGATCTTTTATGACAATAAATATTTCAAGAAACTTTCAATAATTAGACTTCAGAATCTCCATAGTTGAGTAAAGCGCAGACATCTTCATTTTTCTCTCAGTGGGAAATATTATCTATTAACAAAAACAGTTGCCAACTTGATTCGCTGAATGTGCGTGTCCTTTGATTTGGATTAGAAATTTAGAATAAAAAAGATTTGGGGATGTTGTACCAAAGTTTTGACTTTCAATTTTTAATAAGTCTGACATGAATCTCTGTGATTGAATATAAATTTTTTATTAGAAAAAAGTAGTCAACCTTTAAATAAATTTCAGTTGTATAATATTGTATTGTTTTTTAGGGTCTTATTGAATATACATGTAAAGTAGTAATATTTAAATCTTTGAGATAAGATACGTCTATGTCAGATGATGCCCTTGTGATACATTTTTTAAGTTATCCTCTGACTAACCTCTGCAGTTCATGATCCCATTGAGATATGAAAACTATATTTTTATGTTAACTATGCATTTTAAATGATTGGTTTTGAATTGGAACTGAAATATCAGAAGTATACATGATTGCATTCGATTTTACACTCCAGAGGATGATGCTTTTCTTCTGTACAATACTTTTTTTCATCTATATAATGGAAGTTTATAAGAGGAGACAATTTATTAGATTTGACTGAAAATTATTCAGTTCAAATATATAGAGTTTCTATTTTTTAATGTAGGATTTTAAATCATTCAAGAGTTTATTTTCTTATTTCATATAAGAATATGAGAACTACATATTTTATATTAAATCTTTAAAGATTTGAACTTTAGTAAATGCCACAATAAAAAAGCATTGTACACATTCATTTGTAAATTCAATAAGCTGTGTGTTTGAATTTGTAAATGAATGTGTACAATGTTATATATATATATTTAAAACATTGTACACATTCATTTACAAATTTTGTGTCTCTTGTCTCTTGTTCATTCAGAAAATCGATATATATGTGTGTATCCTTTGCATATCCTTTCAAAATGCAAACAATGGTATGTGTTAGACATTTTCTTCTGCATCTTATTGAATTTGTAAATGAATGTGTACAATGTTAGTTATATATATATATAACATTGTACACATTCATTTACAAATTATGTGTCTCTTGTCTCTTGTTCATTTAGCAAATCGATATATATATATATGCGTGTATCCTTTTCCTATCCTTTCAAAATGCAAACAATGGTACTGGTTAATCATTTTCTTCTACATCTTTTAGGACCCATGAAGGGTTTATTCACTAATTGAAAAATTATTACTGCTTGTTTATGAAACAAATCAGTCCTCTTCAATGCCTTTTTGCCATGTGTTGTTTGATTTTGTTGGGTCATGGTGCTGGTTTTTTTCCCACATTGTACACATTCATTTACAAATTCAATAAGTTGTGTGTCCATGGTGTGAGGTAACAACAAACATCATTCTCCTTTCAAAATGCAAACAATGGTACTCCTAATTTTTATTATGATGCAAATAAATTATATATATATATATATGTATGTATATATGTATTTATATACCTTCCATCGTCGTGAGAACCTTCTAGAGAGAGTGCGCGGTAAAATGATGGAAAAGAATGGGATACCCAAAGAAAAACATTAGTCATATGCATTAATCGGAACCAAAATGAAGTTTAATTGGGGTGTAATGTGTTTGGTGTCTGGTGCTAATGTTTGGCAATTAATGTGTAGAAGTGATTTTTAATGGGCACCAAAATAATTTTATAAGGTGCTAATGTGAATTAGACCCATTGAATTTTGAGTGGATTTGAATGATAAAATAGTTTTAATTAAATGTTAATAGTGACACATTTAGGTGTTTTTTTCGTTTTGTAATGTATATCAGTTATTTTCTGCAATGTATATGTATGCATATGTTTAAATATGAATACATGCATGCATGCTTATGTTTCTATGAATGTATGCATGTATGTTTATGTTTCTATGATTGCATGCATGCATACAAACATGCAAAAAATCACAGATATATAAGGCTCCCCAAATAAACATTGAATCTAAATATAATGCAGAATTCAGTCATATCATCTCTAAAAATGTACGTAAATGGCAACTACAAATTCAAATTCTCTAACAAATTCAAATTTGAAACACAACAATCAAATTGAATGCATTCAATTGTTAGATTCAAATTTCTAAATAGGAGGGACAACAACCAACAACATTCACAATTATTCTCCTCTGGTAATATCCTCTCCATACTTTAGAGCATTGAATGACATCCTTTGCACATTCCTCATATATCAAAGGGTGATGAGAAACAATGAATATAACTTGAATAAATCTTGGTATAAAATTCTATTAACATTTATATGTTTTTACATATATTTATGTTTTCCATATGGAACTTTTAATATGTTGAACTTGATTAATTATGTATTGTTGTACATACATTATTGCAAATGTCGTATGATGTTTGTATGTTACTAGCCTCGGTTTTTACTACTCGTGGTTATAAATATTTTCTTGTAGAAATGGGAGAACAAGAAGAGGTGGTGCAACAATGTTCATGGTGGGAAATTCGGTAAATGTGTTTGTCAACACACCAAATAATTAAGGATTTTTTGTTCATATGGCTCTAAGTTTCAGGGATTATTCTTTATTGTTCACTAACTAGTATGTCTTTTTATTTATTTTCAATAACTATTGTCCTTTTTTTTTGTTCTATTATATTTGTTTGTTGTGGCAGACATGTCAAATGGCTAGGAGGTTGTAAAGAGAATTTCAAATTGCAAGATGACATTTCAGGTAAAGTCTTTCAAGACTTTACTTTGGCTGTGACCCAGTAGACATAGTGCTCATTTATAATGTTCATTTTTCTTATTTATTGTAAACTTACATTTACAATTTACAATTAGATTGATTTCCAAGTGTAGGTGTTGAAAAATTTATAATTTCAAATAGATTAATTTATGGATATATGTTGCATATAGATGTATAGATATATGTATGCATATACTTAGTTGTGTATACATAATACTTATAATTTCAAATAGATATATGTAAATACAAAGCATTGATTGGCATCCTTTGCACATTCCTCATATATCCAAGGGTGATGAGAAACAATGAATATAAGTTGAATAAATCTTGGTATACAATTCTATTAACATTTATTTGTTTTTACATATATTTATGTCTTCCATATGGAATTTTTAATATGTTGAACTTGATTAATTATGTGCTATTGTACATGCATTATTGCAAAGGTCCTATGATGTTTGTATGTTACTAGCCTCAATTTTTACCACCCGTGGTTGTAAATATTTTCTTGCAGGCACGAGAGAACAAGGAGAGGTGGTGCAACAATGTTCATGGTGGGAAATTCGGTAAATGTGTTTGTCAACACACCAAATAATTAAGTATTTTTCATTCATATGGCTCTAAGTTTCAATCAATTGTTCTTTATTGTTCACTAACTAGTATGTCTTTTTATTTATTTCAATAACTATTGTCCATATTTGTTTGTTCCGATTATTGCATATGACTAATATTTTTTTATTGGGTATCCCATTATTTTCCATCATTTTATTTGGGTTTGCATATATATACATACATATAGATGTATGTATATGTATTTGTATAGATATATGTATACATGTATCTGTGTATACATATAATTACATAGTTACATGTATACATATATATCTGTACACACACACACACACACACACACCACACATATATATATATATATATATATATATATATACATATACATATACATATAAATACATATATATATATATACATATGTACATATTATTACATATATATATATATGTATATATATATGTATATATATGCATATATACATATATATATATATGTATATACATCATATATATATATATATATACATATATATATATGTATATATGTATATATATATGTATATTTATGTATATATACATATATATATATGTATATTTATGTATATATACATATATATATGTATATATATGTATATATATACATATACATATACATATATACATATACATATATATATACATATACATATATATATATATACATATACATATATACATATACATTATATATATATATGTACAATATTTTTTAAATATATAAGTATATCAGTGTAATTATATGTATAGACACATATGTACATTAAATGAAAGAAGTTGTGTTGTATTTAACAATGATAGAATATAAATTTCAATAGAGGTAGAATAATTATAGACTTTGGTTTTAAGAAATATGCATAGAAAATTAACCAAGGGTTTCATGACAATAATTCCTTACTCACACGAATACAAAAGTGTGTTTTCAAATAGATGCTGAATAAACTAGGCAAGGGTTCATGAGATTGATTCCTTAAGCACATGTATTAGGAAAAAAACCAAGGGTTTTAACATATATGGTGTATAATAAATGCAAAGTAGGAAATATTCATTCATCTCCAAAAAACTTGTGGGAAAAACCAACCACCATGAGCTGACAAAGTCAAACAACACATGGTGAAAAGGCATTGAAGAGGAATGATTTATTTTATAAACAAGCAGTAGTAATTTTTCAATCAACGAATAAACCCTTCATGGGTCTTGAAAGATGTAGAAGAAAATGATTAACCAGTACCAAGCTTTGAAACAACAATTTAACGTTCAAAAATGCAAAAACAAGGATGTCTTCTATTGATTTCACTTCAAAAATGTAACAACCAACCTTGGTTTTGACCTCCCCAAGGCTTTTAAATATGTACCAACCATTTGCAACTGATTTTCAAACTACAACTGCTCTAATTCCTTCATTTACACTTGTGTTTTTATATTCCATGTTTTGCAACATTTGCCACATTGATAACATTTTGCAAAATTGACAACTTGTGCAACTTGACACTCCAACACACCTAGTGACCTAATATGGATTCAAACACATCTAAAATGGTCTTACAAGACCTTATTACATGAAAAAACCATAAAAAAATAAAATAAAATGACACTTTTTCCTATTGAAGGCATGAAACCTAAGGGTGCCCTACACTAGTGAGCAAGTTTCAATAGATGTCTCAAGTCATGAGGACACATATCTCAATTCTATGAAGTGAGACAAAATAAAAAGAAACCTAAGTAAACTTAATCTAGGTGTGGATAGGTCAATCTTAGAAAGGTGATATCCTATCTAGATAGATAATGACACTATTTACACTAACACTCGTCCTTAAGTGAAACTTAGTGATTAATGTATGCACTAATGATGAGTCCTAGCTACTAGAACATGTTAGGTACTCATGTACAAATATCTCATAAAGTAGAGTAAAGGAGAAAAAACTAGTGGGAAATAAAAACCCCTCTCCAAAAGAGAAATGCAATGAAATTAAATGTACAAATGAAGAAGTGATAGATGAAGAAATCATGATGACCCCCAAGGACTACTTCTAGCACAAGTACAATGGATGTTACTCTCATAGGAGAGAAAAGAGAGAAGGTTGTGTGACTCCCCCATAAATTGTGAAGTCATGAACTCCATGTGAGGAAATGCTTCCTCCCAAAACTAATAATAGAAGAGAAACCATGCATCCTCCCCTCAAAATGATGCTTGTAGTGTTGGTAGATGCTCGATATTGGATGTTGAAGATGATCCATGAATGTTGAACATTTTTTTTCCCTTGGGAAGGAACAACACCATAAATGTGTGCAAAATTTCTTTTCGTTCTAGATAGAAATATGTAAGAAGTAAGGTGAATGCCTTTGAATGATGCACATGATCCAAAGACAAAAATGATGCTTTCAAATGATTCTCAAATATCTCCAAGCCAAAGTTGATGTGTGAAAGATGATGATAAGATGTATCAGGTACCATAGGTGATTTTGGAATAGGGACCATGAATGCATGGTTATGTATTGACCAATGTGAATATGATACAAGAGAAATATCCAAAGATGGAAATAGTGATGCAACTTAATCAAAGCAACATAAAATAGAAGATGAATGTTCTCAATAGTGTCATTCAAATCAGTAAGGTGTGATTCTACAAACAAATATGTGAAGTTTGATAGATATGCATCCCAATATGGTGGATCATCTAGAATCATATGAAAGTAATAGCTTGATGCAAAGAATTGTGAGAACTCATGAATGAGTCAACACTAGATTCAAATGTATCAAGAGGTGATGTTGGCAATGAAATCTCAATGCAAATCATCAAACTATATTGTTCATCCTCAAATGTTGATGTCTCATAAGATGTCCAAGTGAGATTGGATGATGTTTATGCATGTGTTGGAACTAGAGGATCAAGTAAGGCAATAGCATGACTAAGAAGAATTTTCTCTAGTTCCTCAATCTGACAAAACTAATATTCTTTTGTGTTATGTATTTTCTTTCCACAATATCCACATTTAATTTTCCATTTATTAGGAGGATTACGAAGAATACTCAAATGGAAGGGATTTTAGTGTGAGACACATGATCACATGAAGCAAAAAATTGAAAAGAAAAAACACCTGGATTGCCCTCCTTGATGCAAAAAGACTGCCAAAATGATTAGTTTTGACTATAGCCCCTCCAAAACAATGTGCAAGTAAATTTTACAAGTTATGAAGATTGAATGCCAAAATCTTCCATTTATGACTCATGAAGATTTTTACAATTTTATGAAAAAATGACAACCCAGATCTTATTTTTACATGCAAAATTTTGATAGAAGTAAAAAAAAATTGTAAAATTTTGATAAGCGAGGTGAAAGTTATGCCTTTTCAAAATTTTCTTATAATGCTGACATAGGAGGTTAAGATTTAATATTAAATAGAAAAAAATTAAAAAACCTGAATGCTAAAACACACGAACTAACTTTTCAACGACTATTTAAAATTGAAAAACCACACCCCAATTAGAAGTTATGTAAAAATGAAAAAAATCCCCCCTTTACAAGCTTTTGATAACACCTGGATAGTAAATCTTGACCACTAGTGGTCAACATAAAATGTTGTGGCTTAGAAAAAATACTATGGTTACAATAAAATTCTAACATTCAGCCTATAATTAATGGGCACAATAAATATTGAGATTAATTATAAACAAAAAAAAAGTTAATGTTGAGCCCAAGTACATAGAGGAGACAAGATCTTTATTTGAAGAGGTCATTGGATGTCAAGTGCTTTGATTGGTTCATGGTAAAGGGCACAAATGTGGTAGATATGCCACCAACAGGGGAGAAGGCCCAGTTTTCACCACCCATTGAATAACTACCACCTCCATGCTCACTCCACCTCCCAAAAAAAAATCACTTTGATCCATTAAAAAACTTTGTTTTATCAAATAAAAAATTGCAACAACACCAATGGCTGCTCATAACACAATGTGTAACTGACCAATCATAATAGACAACTAAACATGCATTTGTATTTATAAAATTAGTCAACTTGCACATAAAAAGGCTCATTTACAATTTAATTTAAAATTTTTATTGTTACAAATACCCCAACTTGCAATTGTTTATCCCTCATTACATATTATCTTAACAACTACACATGCACACTTAATGGTGCTTTACATGACATAATCACAATCTCCTATTAACTCTATGGGATTTGAAATGCACAGTATTCCACACACTCCCTGTCAGATACATGTATTTACTTCATTTCCTGTAGGTACCTACACAATTAAATACTAGTGTAAGGCTCCCCAAATAAACATCAAACTCAAATATAATGCAGAATTCAGTCATATCATCTTTAAAAACCTACGTAACTAGCAGCTACAAATTCAAATGCTCAAAATATTCAAATTTGAAACACAACAACCAAATTGCATTCAATTGTCAAATTCGACAGGCATCCTTTGCACATTCCTCCAATATCCCAAGTTTCAGGTTGGTACTTTATACATTCTACTTATACTTATTTTCATGAACTGTGCATTTAACATTTATACTTGTGTAGTGTCTTTTTACTTTGATTTATAAGTAAATGAAAGGTCTCTTTTGGTGATAGGTTTTTCCTTACAAACCCCATTTACAAATTCAATAATCTGTGTGTTCATTTTCTATTTTTGGTCATTTCTCAGGGTTTATATTTGTAACTGACCAATATATAAATCCAAATTGTATTGAAAATACTATCTTTATACCTATTACCTTAGCTCCATGCATAAGGTACTCAATGATTAATCAATGGAGTACATCCCCCCCAAAATATTAATAGAGTAAGATGAGTTTACGATTAAAATGGGTTATGACAATCACATCGTTCTCTAATCATTAATCACATTATTTTACCATAATTAATTATTAATTTTATCCATTTATCACTTAGTTTACCATTTATTACAATAATTTATATGAGCTCTAATTATCCGTTTTCAAATAAATTTATTTATTGTCTCTTCAACCAACTCCTTCTTTCATTAGTTAACTTTATCTCATTTTAGAATTTTTTTTTTATCACTTATTTGTCAACTGCATCTTTAAATGAAAATTTCATCCTCACATTTATCCAATTATTAAATTAGATAATTCATTATTATCCCCTCATCAATTTGAAATTGTATTTTTTTATTTAACAATTGAATTGACTTCATAACCTATCCAATTAACTTGAGTCTTTGATCTCATCCTCATCTTCCATTTGGTTTTTCCTCAAAATGTCTATAAATATAATCATTTCCTTCATCATTTTTATGATATTAATCTCAAGTCTTAATACAATTACATCATGTTGAAATACTTCATCAATAAATCTTAGTGTTATGTTGTTGAGTCACATTTCCATGGGAAAATTAGCTTTCAATTGTGAGGTTTACATTAAGATTGGTAAATAGGAATTAAGATTTGATTTCTAGTTTATGATTTTAGGTTGTTTATTCTTATTTTTTAATTTTATTGCATGCATTTTGGTGAACCCAACATGAATTGAAGACACAACCTTATGATTTGATATATTGTTAGTGAGTGTTTGGTGATTACTTATCTTGCAAAATGCAAGTGGTTTGAAGAGGTTCTAGAAATCAAGTTTTTATAGGACCCTCTTAGGATGAAATTGAAATCACGGTTGTGTTAAAAAAGATTGATAAATAAAAATTGATATATATTTGTTGCAAGAAATAATTTTTGTTTTTGCAAGTTCATAAGTGTTTTTGTTAGTACAAAATTCTATATAGCCATACAAAATCTAAACGTCCATACAATTGTACATAAAAATTTGTACCATGTAATGTTCTCTATTTTTATGTTTGATATATATTTAATATGTGTGTGTGTGTGTGTTTAATAGCTTTACGCTTAAAAGATATACACAATCAAATTTCTCCACAATATATTCACTATCAAAATCACCCTTCTATATAATATATATACACATAATATATATCTCACCTATTATATATCCATCATACCCCACATTAACATATATGCATTTTTGTACATAGTATATAAACATTTTTTTATTCCCAAGCATATATACATAAACTTACTTGCAATATATATATATATGTTAGGTCATCTAGTCACATTTTTGGTTTTCTTGTGTAGTATAATATTATGGTATACAGATACACAATCAATTAAATTTGTATATACCTACATTTGTGCCATATATATGTAATTCTTTTGAGATATACAAATACAAATGTGTGCTATAATAAGTAACCTTAGTATACCCAACACACACACACACACACACACACACACACACACACACATATATATATATTATTCCACATGCTTGTGCCAATGGTCACACATACCCACAACATACAATAAACTCCCACTCAGTGTTTCACTCTCGTATGTGTAGCTCACATAGTCCACATGTGTTAATTAGGAAATTTTAAATTTGAAATATTTCAAAGCCCTGATCATATGGCCATCCAAGGTTTGTGTTAGAATTCCCTTTAGCCCCTAATCATGCCCTTTTCTCAATATCTGATCATAGGGGTAAAACATAAAGCCCTCTATCTATATTTTTTTAACCCTATGCCTAGCCCTTGGTCACATTGGTAACTAGGATCCAATTCACAAGGGATAAAGACCTAAGCTCTCTCTTCTATGATTTTTCCTAAAAACCTACCTATGCAAAAACATTAACAACTTTCAATCTACTAATCATATTCTCAACTTTTTGTAGGAATTAGAAACCCAGTTTTGAATTAGACCCTATGGTTAGGTCATTTATTCAAATTACACACCAAGTGCCAGGTAAATTTTTCCAAAGTGAGTATTTCTTTTTAAATCTCTAAACAAGCATAAATTTCACATACGAAATCATTTTTTATTACTTTTTATTAAATTTCTTAAAATTTTGCAAGGAATCTAATGGTGTGCAATTCATTTTTTAGTTTGATCTATGTTTTTATATTTTTAATTGATTATTTAATACATCATCTCACTATCAAAGTGTAAAACTCAAATAATCCTCCTCGTAAGTCAAAGAATAAAAATACAAGACTACTAATCTTTGGTCTTATAAGACATCATTTTGAAGACTATTTTAGACCTATTTATTGGTGCTTGTTGTGTTTGTTTTTCCTGTCTTCTTATTATTGAATAATTGGTTAGAAATGACTTATATTTTGATTTGGGTTTTAAAATAAATGAGTGTCTTTTATCCCCAATGTTCACTTGTGTATGGTCTTCTCTCACACTCTAACGAGGTCTTGGGGATCATAAATAAGAGATATATTGTTTTTTAAGGAGGCTTGCCTTGGAATTTATCACTAAGGGGATGACCTCAACTACAAATTATGGTGGGGTATAAAAGGGGGGAGAATGAAAGTTCTACCTCAATATATTCATCATCGTGTTTAGTGTGTCCTTGAGGCCCTTGGTGATTAAAGGTACAAGGTGAAGGGGTTATTTTAACTTATGCTTCGGTCCCATGCTTTTTGATGGGCTAGTTTTGATGGATTGATTTACCCCTAGAACACCTGCATAGCCTAGATAAGACCTTTTGACCAACCTCTTGTAGTGCATCAAATATATAGTCATTCAAGAAGTTACTCTCAATACATACCTTCAAGTGTTGAGAGAGAACTAACCTTGGGAGAATCATTTGGCTATCCTTGGTAAGGGGTGTCATCCAACATAACACTCCCTATCTATCCCCCACTTGGTAGATGGTATTTACTTAATGTTGTGAGCTCCCTTGAGGTGTCAAAGCCACTTGACTAATTTTAGGATTATTCATGCGTCTTCTATTTTTTTCATTAAAAGATTAGAGCATCCCCACTTGTAGCCAAATGGGAACCCTTATCCTTTGAGCCTTATCTTTTTTCATCTTTCTATCTTTTTCTTAGTTTAATTTTTCAACAACTAAAAAAAATAGAACAATTAAAAAAAAAAAAATATTAGAGTCAATAAGTTCATGCCACCCCTTACTAGGTTGCAAGCAAAGAAAAAAATACGAGAAAAATATCAAATCCATTTGCAACTAGTTAGTATAGTCAAGGCTCGAGTTACAAGTCCACCTTAGAGTTGACAAAGAAGACATGGTAGATCAACCCAAATACTCTCCTAGGTTTGCTAAGTTAATGAAACATGACCTTACTCAAACCTATCTAGACTGCAATGTACGTTTGGATAAAACATGTTTCCTAGAATAACTTATAGATGAGGGTACCACACTCTCCCCTAACTTTGAAAAATCCAAACTAAGTAACCTCTTTGGGAAGAAAATTATAGTTACCTTTTCCTTTCAAAACCCCTTGTATGATATGCCCCAAAACATAACCATCGTTACCTCTAGCATCAACCAAACCAAACCTTACAAATTCACCATGAACAAACCTATAGTAACATCAACCTTCCAAAATCCATTATATTAACATCCACAATAAATGATCCCCAAACCTCTTAACAACTATGCCCCACTAGAAGAAGTGTTTTCTATATTTTCTAGTTCAACATTATCTAATCATGTTACTTCTATCAAGACCATGGATCCACCTCCCTTACAAATATGCATATCATTTAACCCAACTAACCTTAAAATACAACCAATTTAGCTAATCAAAACATTACTCAACTCCAGACATCATTGTAATTCATTATACAACTAATCCAATCTTTATCAGTTTTTTCCTTATCCCAACCTTCACTTTGTTACCTAACCATGATTGCATCTTACACTTCATCACAAAAAACTATAACATCTTACATTATACCCCCTACATTTTAACCTACTTACCAAAAGATGTCATCCCGACAACAAAAAAATAAAAAAAACCTAAACAAATCACAATTTGTTAGCCAACAAGTATCTATCCAATAAAAACAATAGTATACACAACAACCCACATACAAACAACCACCTCTTCAACAACAAAATTATATGAAACCCCCAATATATCAACCCACATATAAACAACAACTAACTACCCAACAACAACACTAATACACACTACCTTCAAAATATAAACAACAACCACCTATTCAACAATAGCTTTAAACATATTAGCCTATATACCAACAATCACCTCTTCAACAACAATTGTATATACAACCCCCAACATATCAACCCACATACCAAAAACCTACATATCAACAACCATTACCACACATTCCAAATCCAACTCTTGGGAATCCCTTTGCCCAATAGTGGCAAGAGCATCCTTAAGGGGATGCAAACAAGGACCTTACAAAAAAATAAACCATACAAATTTGAAGAATTGTGTCCCTATCCATTTAACAAATAATTAACATCAATCCCTTTCATGCACACAATTTTGAAGTCCAAAAACTAGACAAAGATAAAGGGAAATGAGACCCATGTGACCATTTGAAAGAATTTTACATGGCATCTCATGAGACTTTTTCCAAATATTTTAGGAGAACAAAATCTTTAGTTGTTTTTGTACCTACCTCATGGGTTCATTACCACTTTTCAACAATTAGTTGAAAAATTCATAAATCATTTCTCCTACAACATAGAACATGAAATTTCAATGCTTGACCTTTGCAATTCCAAACAACAAAATAGTGAGAGATTTGCATCCTTCATTCATTGATGGAGAAGTCTCGCTAGTCGCTTTCCATGGACTATACTAGAAAACTAACTAGTTAATATTTTTCGTCACAAATCTTATCCTAGAAATGGATTTTTAATTACAAATGCATTGTGTCACAACCTTTGATGAAATTATTGAACAATGAGTTACCATAGAAAAAACCCTTGTTACTAAGGGATTGGTCAAAATCTATATCAAGGATAAAGACAATGCTATACCCTAACTAATGAAAAATCTAGATTTTGACAAAAAAAATAAAAAAAAAATCATAAGTGATGGAGTTATTGATACTAAAGTTGTCCAAATTGCACCAACAATGTCAAATCAAACAAACCCCAACATTGTAACACCCCTCCTTTTTGTACTCTGATAATTAGGCAATGTTTTCCTATGCTATGCTCTGATCGTGTTAACATGTGAATTAATGATGATTTATGCTTTGATTATGTTAATAATGTTAGCTTTGTCAGTTAGTGATATTGTATTGGTGAAGGGGACGGGGTTGTATCACTCGCTTGCGAGTGCCCTACGATTCTGAGATTTCCTCTTCACGGTGTGTCTGATCATATTATGTGTATATATGCACGTTCGACATGCTCTTTGTTGCAGGTTGGCAGGTACATGACATCGACTCCACCTGGTTTCCAGGTCTGAGTGTGTCCATTGACCAACGAAAATTAATTGGGAGATAGTAGCTAGGGTTTCCGAACCAGGTCATCACCCTAGTCATAGCATGTTGTTGGTTTGTCGTCAGGGTCAGTTGTTTTAACTTGGTCAGTTCCCTTTGAGTGTTTATTTAATTTCAAGTTTAATGTTCATTTAATGACTTGCGTAGTTTGATCAATAAATTAAACGTGTTTGGTTGCAAGCTAAAAGGTATTAAATAGCTTTTGAAAATTTTAAATGATGAATGTTTTGTCTTATTGGGATGTTGGAAAGATTAGCGATTAATTAATTAATTTAATTGAATTAATAAAATAATTTAATTTTGAATTAGAGTTATTTTATTGATAATTGGAATTAATTGTGGGAATTAATTAAATTACCCCTTTGAATTAAAGTGTTAAAAGTTTTAAATGCTTTTGTTGAAATAAAATGCTAAAGTATTTTGAATTCAAATTGGAAATAGAAATGGTTTAAAGTTATTAAAACTTCCAATATTTTCTTATGCAAAGACTTTGGGGTAGGAGAGATATTTTCAGAAAAGGTTGACTTTTTTGGAAAAGATATTTGTGTTTAAAATTGAAATTTGGAATTGGAATGAAATGTTGATTTGAATTTGAGTCCAATTTTAATTAGAATTAGAATTTGAATTAGAGGTTGAGTTTGAATTTGAATTTGGAGTTTTGGAAAAAAAAAGGATATATGTTTAGTTAGGGTTTTTCTTTAAAACTCCATGGAATTCTTGGTTTTGGCTTTTGATGGAGAGGCTAAGAGGAAAAAGTTGAAGGAGTGCTTGGAAAAGATCTTCATGGTGGAGGCTTGCAAGTTTTGGAGAAAACATAAGGTATATACTTTCTCCTTTCATCTTCTTGCCATTAGAAATGAATTGAAAATATGGATTGAAATTCAATGGAACTCATGGAGGAGCTTTTTAATTTGCTAAATGGTAGTTTGATGGGAAATAGAATCCAAACATGAATATTTTACCAAGTTATTGAAAGAAAATAACTTAGAAAACTCCATGTGAGAACTATGTTTTGAAAACCATTTTGTGTGGAATTAAAATTCTATACTTGAAATGAGTTTGGATAGATGATTTTCACAATTTGGGTTGTAATCAAAATTTGAATATGTGGGTTTGTGAATACAATCTGTTCTTTCATATATGGAAATACCCACAAGGATATATGGAATATATTTGTTATTTTCAAATTTTTAAATTTGGGGTTTAACCCAGAAAATATTTTCTGGTAAAATCGTTTTGAAAAAATGCAGGTTATTTTATAATAAAATTTATTCTTTTTTTTGTGGGGAGGTGGGAGGTCAAACCCCACCCCGTCCCACGGCCCGAACACCAGCCTGCCGCTGAGCCCCGGCATCAGCCGAGTGGGCCACCCGACCGCCGGGCCCCTCGCGGAAAGACCGGCCCGCCTTTGGGGGGCCTGCCCAAGGCTGCGGCCCTCTTCCCAACGCCCTCCTTTAATTCAAAATTGCTTTTTATTAATTTAGTTTTTCTTTTAAAATATTATTTTATATTATATTTTATATAATATTTATAAGATTTAATATTATATATTATATAAAATATAATATATTTAATATATAGTAAGTTAAATGAATTTTGGTTTAGTCCAAATATGTTTTAATCTTTAGGAAAAATCATAAGATTTTAGAAATGATTAATGGAAATGTAAAAGTTTTTTTTGATATATTTTATGATTAATCATGAGAATTTAAAAGTAGGAAATAATTAGAAAATAAAATATTGTGTTGTTTGATATACTTTATTCAAAGGTTATTTAAATTTAAAGTGTTATAGATTATTTCATTGCAAATAAAATATTTTTATTTTTTGGGGTATATTTAAATATTGTTAAATGTCAAACTAGATCTTCTAACGACCAGGTGATTTTTATGATTGCGGAACTAAGGTTAAAGGATGAACTTTTTAGTTAACCTAAATGATTTATTAGTCAAGTGATTTATTTTAGTATGTGATCATGAAACTTAAAGAGTACGGTCGATTTAGATTTTAATCAGATAACTGCATCATTAAAGTGTTTTGATTATGAATATGGTTAAGAGATTTAGGGTAAATGATCTGTTCTTGAAATATTTTAAGGTTGTGAAAATAAATGGGATCTATTGTTTGGATAAATGCAAGTTATAAAACCTGTGTTTGAGTGGATTTAGGAAATCCGAATGTTAGTTTATTTAATTGCTTGAAATACTCTTGATGTTTATTCTCCCTTGCTCGTTGTTGGGAGTATGGGGTCATTGTTTGTAGTATTCCATGATAGGGGTTGGTATCCTGTTGTGGGTGGTCGTTATGAAAGTCACTTTTGGTGTGTCGTGGAAAATGTGCATAATTATACCATGTGGATCACCCGTTTTTTTTATATATGAGCGGGGATTTGTGCCTCCTTGGGTATAGGAGAGGGTAATGTATTTGTACCTCCTTGGAAGGAGTGGGTTTTCTTTGTATTGGATTTCCTCCAATGTTTGGAGTGGGTTTTGTACGTTGTTTTCTCCAGTGTTGGAGTAAGTTCTTGTTCCGTTTCCTCCTTGGTTTGGAGAGGTCGTGTTATCTAGTTTTTTTTGTGGTTGTGTTGTCGATAGGAGAGTGGCTCTTGGTGGGGGTCCGGCACACAAAGGGGCGCCAGGGTAACTCACCTAGAGTTTAACTAAGTGATAATTTAAATGAATTAATGGGGATCTTTCAAACTAATAAGATAATGAATGCCTCTCTCATGAAGCAAGTGAATGATAAGGCTCGAGATGAGATGGGACGCATAGTTTTGTGTGAGGGTCCGGCGCCGGTAGAGGCAAGCCAGGGTAACCCAAGATGGGGGTCCGGTAGCCTAGGAAGGTTGAGCTAGGGTAACTCATAAAAATTTATGTATGACACTTTTCCTATGTCGACAGTTAATTAGTTATTGTGTGATGTACATGATCATTATTCTCTGAAAGCATTGTAACTTCATGTTAAGTGATGTTGTGACTGTTGTGGTTTAATGGCATTGTGGTTATATATGTTAAGTGGCTTTGTGATTGTAGTTGTTCAATTCAGTTTTGGTGTAAGTCTGTGTCTAGAGGTTGGTGGTCTTGTCTAGGAAATCCTTGTTACTATCTCCTAGCACGGAGGGAGTGGGCCCTTTGGGTTCCACGTGGTCAGGTGGCGTGCATCTCTTTCCATTGGTTCTTCTTCATGTTCGTGTGCTCGTGATTTCCAGCTGGAGAGCTCGTGGGAATCAGTTGCTTCTCATGCCTTGTTCTTTTAGTTCTTATTGTATTTTATTACCCCTCATTTGTTTCGAGGTGGAATTTGTAATTGTAATTATGAGTGTTGGACTTACCTCATTCGGGGAATGAGTGATGTAACCTTAATGTTTAAAGGTTAAATTGGAATCATAAGGTATTATTTATCCTTGTTGTAATTTATCTTGAATGGAATGTATGTTGTTTCATTTCCTTAAGTGATTAATATTTCGGTTTATGTTAATGTTATGTGATGTTGGGTTTTTAAGTAATCTTTGTCTCGTGGCCTTAGAGGTTGTTGGCATTATGAATTCACCTTACATGTTATTTATACTTAAACAAAAAAAAAAATTGGTACATTTAAGTGGTGAATTGCAACTTCCTCTAGGGTTGCGTGGCGGGGCATTACAAACATTCCAAGATTATTTTTAATTTATAAGCATTTGAATGATCAACTCCACTCATCCAATTGAAGAAAGCATTTTACAAGAAAATATTCATATATCCATTGCACAAAGTTTCCAAAAGTCAATAGAAAATGACTATGCTTAAAATCATAGGAACAAGATTAGTTTATGTAACTCTGTGCTCCTATTAAACCTCCACATCATTGAAAGAGTTAGAAAAAAAATACAACCAAGATCGAATATGATGAATTGAAATTTCCCCTGAAATCAAATAATAATAAAATCTGCTACAGCTAAAAAAAAATAGGGAAACAACCTGGTTTCCTGCTCATAGAGAGAAAAACCTATTCATATTTACTATATTTTAACCATAAAAAGTGTTTTTACACTTAAATTTATGTTAGCCATGAAAGGCCTGCCAACTTTTACATTCAAAAATTTCAAGGGAAAGACAGATTGGAGTTCGTGAAAACTTGATTTCACAATGATTCCAGAAAAATACTTCAAAAACCCAAAAATCTTGCAGCTACCCACCTCACTAAAAGATTGTAGACTTTGCATAGCATTGTACGAGTGCTTCAATAATGTGTTCCTTGTGCTTTCCCAACACTCACACACATGCATCTCTAGCTTGTGTTGCACAATACTCTACGATCCAACCTTCATTACAAACCTAGTACTTTAAACCTTCCGCCTGGCGAGCCACCATGGCAAGGGTTCACAAGTCGCCTGGTACGGTGTTTACAATGACTTGTAGGATTTCATCACTGAAAGGAATGGGGTCCTCAAGAAAATGTAAAAACAGACCCAAAACATTATAAAAATGACTGTAACAGTTGTTGCAAATAAGATAAAACAGGGAAAAAAATAGAGCATAACCAAAAATATGTATTTGAAAAACCAATAATATATTAATCTGACTTGCTTACATCCATCCAATGCTTTCTAATTCCTTCTAACAAAAATACATTGTTTGCTTGTGCACAGTACATATTTATAGATGCAATACAAAATATGGAAACTAGTCTTTTCTAGAATATTCTACATCTTGAATGTTCTACTCAAAATCTGGATTGTTCTATGGAAGACACTAGAAAGTCTCATCTTCCTAACATCTTTAGATAGTTCTAGACAATCTTAACTTCCTAACATCCCCCCTTAAGCTTGGCTAGAGGAATACAAAGAAAATACAAAAGAGAGGGGAACATTATATTACTACCCCCCCTTAATGTTCACCTCAATCATGCCCAGCATACCCCGTAATTTCATAGATTTGGCCTCAAGCATACTCTTAGTAAATATATCTGTTGTTTGGTCTTCACTTGGACAAAATTGGAGACTAACAAAATTTGCTTGAATAAGATCCTAGATATATTGAACATCAATCTCAATGTGCTTTGTTTTAGCATGGAAAACATGATTGTTTGCAACTTGTATAGTACTTTGATTATCACAATACAAAGTAGTAGCTGAAATTTGTACAAAGACAAGCTCAAATAAAAGATTTCAAATCCAAACTGCTTCCTTTCTAGCTTTTTTTGCTGCTCTATATTCTGCATCACATGAGGACAATGATGTAGTTGTTTGTTTTTTGCTGCTCCATGTAATTGGATCTTACCCAAGCTGAAAAATATAACCACTAGTAGATTTCCTGTCATCTATATCACCTCCCCACTCTGAATCTATAAAGCCAATCAAAGAAACTGAGGACTTGTAACTATAATGTATGTCATAGTAAATGGTTCCACAAATGTATCACAAAATCCTTTTGGCAGCTAGCCAATGACTTTCTTTTGGTTCCTACATAAATCTAGATACCATATTGACTGCAAAACAAATGTTTGGTCTAGAATGGGTTAGATAAACCAAGCTACCAACAAACTATCTATATAAAGTAGCATCCACCTTCTTGGAGGTACATTCCTTAGTAAGCTTAACTCTAGATTGGAAAGGAGTAGAGGTTGGCTTGCATTCAAGCATTTTATTTTTTTCTAAAAGATCCAAAGCCTACTAATTTGCAAGCCAAGAAAATAATTTAGTTCACCCAAATCTCTCATATGAAATGCCCCTTTAAGGTCTGATTTCAAATCATTAATTAACCCAATATTTGGTCCAACTACGAGTACATCATCCACATAAATTGCAACAAGAATAATTTTATTTTGCACTCTCTTCACATAAATATTTGGATCTAATTTACATTTTTTAAACCCATGAAGCTGAAAATACCTTTCAATCTTCTCATTCCATGCTCTTGGTGCTTGTTTAAGTCCATAGAGTGACTTCTTTAATCTGTAAATAAAATTAGGATGTTGTCGATCTACAAAACCTAGTGGTTGATCCATATATATTTATTCATATAAATCTCCATTTAAGAAAACATTTTTGACATCCATTTGATGAACATGCCACCCAAGACTTGTAGCCAAAGAAAGAATAATTCTAACTGTATTCATTTTAATAACAGGAGAAAATGTTTCTTCATAATCAGCACCCTCTTTTTGATTGAATCCCTTAACAACCAATCTAGCTTTAAATTTTTCTATAGCACCATCTGATTAATTTTTTTTTTATAAACCCATTTGCAACCAATCACATTCTGACCTTTGGGAAGTGGTACAAGTTCCCAAGTTTTATTTTTCACCAAAGCATCATATTCTTCTTTCATTGATTGCTCCCATTCTTTCTTCCCTCTAGCTTCCTCATATGAGTTTGGGTCATTAATCTGCAATACTTTGGCCATGAGAGCACTACCATTCCTTCCTTGGTTCTTTGGGCCTTGCGTATAAATTTCTTCAACACTCCTTGTCTTTTGTATAGCTGAAATGTCATCTTCTTCATCATCACTACCTACAAAAAGAGGTTGCTCACAAGAATTAGTTGTTTCATTAGTGCACACTTCATCTTCATTGATATAGGGAGCATTAGTTCTTGTAGAGTGAGAAGAAGTGGCTGGAAGTTGCGAATGTTCATCAAATTTTACATCTCTACTAACGAATATTTTTTTGTTGTCAAGTCATATAACCTATAACCCTTTGATTCTTCACTGTAACCCATAAACAAACACTTGTGACTTTTTGGTTCTAACTTGTGTCTCTTTTCATTAGGAATGTGTGCCCAAGAAATACACCTAAATACTTTAAAATACCCAATGTGAGGTTTTCTACCACTCCATGCTTCTTCAGGGGTGATATTTGTGAGAGCTTTGGTGGAGATTCTATTTACAATATGTGTAGCACAAGAAAAAATCAAACACCAAAATTTATCATGTGAATTTTTAGAATGCAACATACAATAAGCCATTTCTAAAAGAGTTCTATTCATTCGTTCGACCACTCCATTTTGTTAAGGGGTATATGGAGTTGTTCTTTGCACTTTAATACCACAACTTTCACAAAATGATTCAAATGCATAATTACAATATTCACCCCCATTATATGTCCTTAAGTATTTAATTCTTTTCCTACTTTGATTTTCAACTAATGCCTTAAACTTTTGAAAAACTTCAAATACTTCATTTTTCCTTTCAGGAAAACAAGCCCATACTTTCCTGCTATAATCATCAATAAAAGTGAGAAGGTACCTGACACCTAAAAGTGAAGGATAGCTTGGTTCACATAAATCACTATGAATAAGTTGCAATGAATAATTAGCTCTCCTTGCTTTACCTGAATCAAAATGATCTCGATGATGTTTTCCTAACACACATCCTTCACAAACACCTTCTGAAGCTAAATTTTTTGTTAATCCTCTAACCATATCCATTCTAATCATGTCTTGTAATTTTCTATAATTTATATGTCCAAGTCTAGCATGCCAAAGTTTTGACATATAACCAGTTTGAGCAATGAAAGTATGAGAAAGTGTGTATTCATCATCAACAAACCCCACAAAGTTAAATAAACTCTCTTCATGATCAACTCTACCAATAGCAATTATACTGCTTGGGTCTTTTTTATCTCTAACAATAACTTGATCACAGTGACAACAAACTCATATCCAACTTGAACTATTTTATATACAAAAATAAGATTTACCCCTAATCCTTCAACTAGTAAAACATTTTTCAAAGACCTATTTGTTACATTAACAGTTCCTGCTCCTAAAACTGGTAGTTTCATTTGATTGCCAATAGTAATTTCTTGATCTGAATTCTTCCCTTCATAAAAATCAATAAACAAAGATCTATCCCGAGTCATGTGAGATGATTCCCTTGAATCTAGAATCCATTTTTTATTAGAATCTGAAGCAAAGTATCCCCCCTTAACACTATATTTACTCTCGGGTGTAGCAATTACCTCATCATTTGAGTTATCTTGTCTTTTTAGGGAGATGGCTACAAAGCTATGTCTATCCTTTTTTCCATCCTTAAACCTTTCTTTCTTGGGATTATATTGCTACTTTTCATTGTCCCTCTTCTTCAAACAAAGTTTCTCCATGTGATTCTCACCTCCACAATACCTACAAATAATGGGTTTTCTTCCAACTTATTTTTCTGCACCATCATTTCTAGAAAAATGGTTAGAACCTTCATTATTTCAAAATTTATTATTTCCTTTCCAATTTTTCTTTCCATCATTTCTAAAAAAATTACTTTTGACTGCATATGCATGATTCTTTTTAATATATCCTTCTTTAATAAGCTGAACTTCTTCATCTAAAATAGATTTGCAAAATTGATCAAAAATTTGCTGGGGGGTATTGGGATTTAATTGAAGAACCCTTTTCCTTGATTCCTCAAATACTTTGTATGGCTAGGGAAGCTTACTTTCAACCATTGCAATTAACTGAAAATATTTTTTTGGACATTCAACACTTATTTTCTTCAGCTGAGCATTTAAAAAAGTAACTTCATTGAAATAATCAGACATTTTTTCAAAATTAGATGGATCTAAGTTCATCAATTTTTCTTCTCTACTAAACATGCTAGCAATATCTGCATCTTTATAATCCTTTTCTAAATTCTCCCACAGCTCTATTGGATTATCAACATCAACAAATCTTCTATTCAGATTGGGGCTCAAAGTTTTACCAATAATACTTCTAGCTTGCTCCAACTTGCATTTCCACAACTCCTTTTCTCTATCATTTTGTTGAGGTTTCCCAATTTATTTATTCACTACCCTCCATAAAGCCTTCTCTCTTAAAGCATTATTGACTGCAATCTTCCAATCTATAAAACCACTTCTGTCAAAAATAGGAAAAACTTCATTTGAAGCACCCATGTTAGCAAAAAATCAGCTTTCAAACAAATATTACTCCAACAATATAACAACCCTGCAACCAAATATCACTCCAATAATATATCAGCCCTGCAAACAAACCACTTCTAGTAATATATCTGCCCTGCAACAAATCCCTCTAGCAATATTTTTCTAGCTCTGATACCATATAAAAACAGGTCAAACACTATAAAAATCACTGTAACAGTTGCTGCAAATAAGATAAAATAGGGCAAAAAATAGAGCATAACTAGAAATATGTATTTGAAAAAACAATAATATATTAATCTGACCTACTTACATCCATCCAATGCTTTCTAATGCCTTCTAACAAAAATGCGCTATTTGCTTATGCACAATACATATTTATAGATGCAATACAAAATCTGGAAACTCCTCTTTTCTAGAATATTCTACATCTTGAATGTTCTACTCAAAATCTATATTGTTCTATGGAAGACTCTAGAAAGTCTCATCTTCCTAACATCTTTAAATAGTTCTAGACAATCTTAACTTCCTAACAGAAAAATCTTGTCAAAAGATTCATTTGACTGCATTCCGGCCCAATAAGCAGCTACATAAGATGCCCGAACCCAATTCGTTTCTTCCAAATTCATTCTAACGTAGTCAAAACATAGTTTTTCTTCCATCTTTTTGTAAACCTGGGAAAATTTTGCAGACATGGGAAGGTCTATGGGAAATTCCTCTCCTCTCCTGACGAGCTTGCGGCATTGGTTTCATCTAGCGCTTTGTTGTGTAACGCCTCAAATTGTGCATTCAAGCTCTTGAAGGCAGTGTTGCAAGACTTCTCCAGAGCGCAACACTTGCAGTTGCAATGGAAACCCAAGGCCTCACACATGGCTTGTTGCAGTGTGAGGGGGAGCAGGGCATCGAAGTAAGAAATGGTGACTTCTTGCCCCTTCTTGATTGGCTTTGTTGCATGCAAAAACATGGCTCTTCCTACATTAAGCCTGGTTGCGTTGGAGAAGCACGAGTGATTAATAAACGATGAAAGCAGCCACAGACCGCTAAAACCCTGACCTGAAGCCGAAATCTCTACCTCTGCGTATGTCTCAACCTCCCTGCCCAAGGAGTTTCGGGAAACGATGTCTCAGATGCGGTGGATCTCAGGCTGTAGTGGGCATTTCTGATGTTTCTTGGTAGCGGCTATTTGTATCAAACAAGTCCATGTCCGACGTCGAAGCATGGACCTGTTCAGAACCATTGTCCAGAGCATAAAGCTGCTCGAGTAGTTTCTGAGATTTATTGGCAGCACCCATAACGGCGGCTACAGGACCCTCTTGCGAAGAGGAAGACTCTATTTTGCGCCTGTGATAAAATTTGAAAGGCCTGACCCCATGGTCATCGATGGCGACGACGTTGCTCACTAAAAGGAGCTCGTCGGTGCTAATGTTTTCCGTTGTGTATAGCCCGCGACCCCTGCCGTCCCTGGTATTCTTGATTTTGACATCACCAATTGAGTCTCCAACCTTCCCAGGTGGCCGCATTCCGAGCGAGAAGTACGAAATGTCGTACTCCCCTTGGCGGTTCCGAGCACAAGAAGCTTTGGACTGTTGCAAAGCAACACCAATATCTGCTTGCCCGGGGCTAAGCCGGAGTACCATTTGCAGAACTTGGCATGCCTGGGCATAGTCTTTGAGGCCGTGCAGAGCGCGACCTTTTCGGAAGAGGGTTTTCAGATGGTTAGGATCAATTCAGAGACTCTAGTTGGAGTCCAATAACGCTCGTTGAAACTCGCCCATCTGGAGGTGCGTCTCCGCTCGGTTGGAATAAGCGAGCAATCGCGTCGTTCTCGCCACATCGCCATTATTTGGAGCGTGAATGCAGTTAGTGTAGTGGATGAGAGCGCCGCGCCAGTTTTGCTTCCAGAAGCACTCGTTGCCCTTGCCGCGCTCCTCCTCCAAATCCAACACGCCTATTGTCGTCTGATCGTGTTGTGAAATTTCTGTCACCTCACCAGATTTGTAGGGTTCTCTACTCGAATAACGAGGTTTCTGTCTTCGGCTTGCTTGACGTAGGGCTCCTTGATCGCCACCTTGGTTCCCTTGGGATATTTTGCATTCAGTGTCGCAGGGGTGGACTCTAACGCAGCTACATTGTAGACGACCACTCTGACAGCAAGGCCCTGGCCATCTTCGAGCAGAGTCATGACGCCAACAATTTTGAAGGGGTTTACGCAGAGGGTGCCGAAAAGGACCCGGCCGTGATGGGTGCGCTCGAAAATTAGATCCTCGAGTCAGATTGATCGGAGGCCTTGCAGTGACACCGAGGGCGCACTGGGTCTGGGCTCTGGTTCAGACATGTAACAAGCGAATAGATTTCCTGCGGCAACCCCGGCTTGTAAATGAGCATGGCTTTGGGCAAAAGTCTCATGTTGGTGAGCCAAAGCTTCCTTATCAAACCTCTCCGAAGCATCTTGTGCTCCGTGGAGAGCCCGAGACATGGCGTCTACGATGTCCTGCATGTTTTCCATGGTTGGAAGTTGAAGCGATGCAACTCTGCGAGAACTTACCCAGGCAGTGCTTCTGTTGATGTCGTTATCCCTTGTTTTAATCAAAATTCTCTGTTGTACAAGCATTTCTAGGCCTCTGGAACAAATTGACACCTTACATTGGCCGCTTATATGAGCTAGTCGTCGCAATCTTTTTGAAAGAGTAATCTAGGCACGTCGGCCAGGATGGTATCGATTGAGTTTTTTTAATGTTAACTTATTCTTGTGACTTCCATCCTACCACGCTTGCGGCCATGACAACCGCTGTACCTATCACGGTATTCGTTTAGCATAGGAATATAATAATAGAATTCCGTCCATATGTACAATTTGAACTCCGCCTCTTGCAATTTGGTAGGAGAAGACCACAATACAGGCCTAGTTTATCTACTAGAGCTTGAGTTATATAGGTAGCTGGTATAGTTTGAACGGAAAAGAAATGCACCAACTCCATGAATATTAGTAATAGTATGCAAAGATGCTATCAATTACTTTATAATTATAGACATTTGAAAATTTTAAATTTTATAGAATTATTATTGGAGACTAGTTTGAAAAAAAAAAAGATAAAGAGGACAAATTTGCATTATGCTTGATGTTTAATGCTTGATGTTTAAGGGAAATGAAGATTAATATAAGAGAACAAGTATTGTTCAATATGTATTGCATTTAAGTTCTCTTCTACAATGTGATAATAAAAGAAAAGACCCTTCAAATGTTAATTATAAAAAACATCTAATAATCATATTATGAAGGATAATTGAGATGATGAATTACCATGCTACAAGTTTTATGTTTGTCTTTTTTCTATAGTAGGTTTTGTTCTCCACAATTTGAATTTTTTTGTTTAATATTCTTTATTGATAAAAATTTGCAATAGTTTCTAGTATGACAAATTTTTACCTAGCAAAACCTACAAGCCATGATAACATCATGGGCCAGGGCATGGAGTGGTTGGTACAGAAACCAATTAGGGTTAGGTTTATGGTTAAGATTATGGCTAGGGTTAGGATTATATTTGAGATAGACTTACAATTAATGCTATAGTTAGGTTTAGGATTAGGGTTAGAGTTATAATTAGTGGTAGAGTTAGGTTTAGGTTAGGGCTAGAGTTAGGGATAAAAATAGGGTTAAGGTTATAATGACAATAAGTGTTAGTTTTATGGTTTGGGTTAAGGAAATAGTGTTAGTGTCAAGCTTATGGTTAGGCTTATAATTAGGGTTAAGAATAGAATTAGGGTTAGAATTATTTTTAGTTTTAGGGTTGAGGTTAGGATTATGATTATAGTTACAATTATTTTGGGAGTTAGGGTTAGAGATAAATTTAGATTCAATGTTGGGGTTCAAATCATTGTGAGTATTAGGGTTAGGGTTAAAGTTACAATTAATTATGAGTTAAATTTAGGTTTAGGTTTATGGTTATTGTTATAATTACAATTAGTGCTACCTTTAGAATAAGGGTTAGGTTTAAGGTTAAAATAGGGAATAATTAGGGTTAAGGTTAAATAATGGTTAGGCTTAGGGATAGGATTCAAGTCTAATTATATTTAGGGTTAGGGTTAGGGTTAGAGTCAAGGTTAGTGTTGTAGGGTAAAGCATGGGGTTAGGGTTAGAGTTAAATTATAGCTAGGGTTCAGTTATGGTTAGCTTTCAATTAGGGATATGTTTAGGGTTTAAAAAAGTTTTAGTTATGATTATGGTTCAATTATGGTAAGGTTTTATGTTAAGATTAGGGTTAGAGTTCAATTACAGTTACAATTCAATTAGGTTAAGAGTTAGGGTTAGGTTTCAATTATGGTTATGATTCAATTAGGGCTAAGGTTCAATTAGGACTACAATTAGGGTTCAATTAGGGTTACTATTAGAGTTAAGGTATAATTTGGGTTAGGGTGAGAGTTAGTGTTCAATTGGGATAAGGGTTGAATTAGAGTTAGACATAAATAAAGGTTAAAGTTAGGGTTACGATTAGGGTTAAGGTTATAATTAGGGTTAGGGTTAGGGTGCTATAATAAATCTTAGTGTTAGGGTTACAATTTCAGTTCAAATAGGGTTATAATAATGGTTAGGTTTAGGGTTCAATTAGGGTTAGGATTAGAGATCAATCAAGTTTAGGATTCAATAAGAGTCAAGGTTATAGTTAGGGTTGAATTAGGGTAAGAGTCAAGGTTAGGATTAGGGTCCAATTAGGGTTAGGATTTAATTAGGGTTAAAATTAAATTAGGGTTTAATTAAGGTTAGGATTACGGTTCAATTGTTCAATCAAGGTTAGGGTACAATTAAGGTTAAGATTTAATTATGGTTAGGGTGCATTAGCATTCAACTAGGATTAGAGTTGACGTTATGATTAGGGCTCAATTAGGGTTAGGGTGAGGATTCAATTGTAGTTAGGGTTATGGTTCAAATATTTTTAGGATTAGGATTAGAGTTAGAGTTAGTATTTAATTAGGGTTAAAATTAGTGATCAATTATAGTTAGGGTTAAGGTGCAATTAGATTTAGGGTTTAAGTTCAATTAGGGTTAGATTTAAGATTAGGATTAGGGTTTAATTACCTAGGTTTCACTACAAATTTTATTTATAAAATAGGTTCCTCGAGAAGGATATTGTGAACACTTTTTATATAGATTTATTGATCTTTAATTGCAAAATGTAAGACATTAGTTGAAATCCCATTATAACTACAATTGATTCCTAAACCTAACTTTAATAATAACCCTAATTGAACCCTATACACAAGTTTAATTGAATCTCAACCCTTTTTGAAGCTTAACTCTAATCCTAACCCTAATTGTACCATATTTGTAATGGAACCCTAACCTTGAACCCTAATGAAATTGAAACTCTAATTAAATCCTAACACTAACCCTTACCCTAATTGAACTCTAAGCATAACCTTATTTTTTCCTTAATGATAACCCCAAGTTCTATCCTAAAATCCTAACCCTAAATCTAATTGAACACTAACCCTAACTTAGACCTTTATTAAACCCTAACCCAAATTGAACCCTAACCCTAATTGTAATTGAATATTAACCCTACTTGAATTCTAACCCTTATTTAACCATAACCATAAATCTAAGAATAAGTGAACACTAACCCTAATGAAAGTCTAACCCCAACCCTAGTTAAATTCTAACCCTAACTATAATCCTTTCCTTAATGGAACACAAACACTAATTGAATTCCTAATTATAATTGTAATTGAACTTTGATTGAACCCTAACCCTAATTAAACTCTAACCCTAATTATAAACCCTAATCCTAACCCTAGCTGAACCCTTACCCTAATTTAGACCTAACCATAATTGAACCTATTAGTTCACCAAATCTGCACCCTATTTGCTAAGCTCTTAATGAACTCAATAGAATTGGACTAAAATGGGACTGCTTTTAGGTTGTGGGTAACTTGTTTGAAAGTAGACCTCCAGATTATGGGTCGGCTTCCCCGTTTGATGTCACCTAACTTTAAAAATTTTGAGACAAGGGTAAGAGTTTGCATAAAATAAACCTAATGCTGGAAAGAAAACTGATGGTGATACACAAAAACAACTAGACCTAATTAATAGCTTCACACATTCAAATTAATATCTCAAAGCTAACGCACACAACTCCCTTTCCAATCCAGTTCACAACAGTAATTTATAAAGAGGTCTGTAACAGTGTTTTCAAAAGGAAAAATAGACTTCACAATCAATAAATCCACTAAACAACATAGTTTATAACATGTAAACATACATTTTCTGTCAATTGGATGCATGAAACATGGGATAAGTTTGTAAGGAAAATGACTTTTCATAAAATAGACTAATCAAGCATTAATGACACACCATAAAACATGAAGAGAGAAGATAAAAATGCTCCAATGTATTAATTCAAAGTGCTTACTGTATAATAGGAATTTTAAAGTTACAATACATCTCCATGAAAAACAACTCCAAGAAAGTAAGCTATCCTTTAGCTAGAAAAAGAAAGAACTCCCCCAAATGATCAAAAATAACATACTTAAGCAAAAACCATCAAAAACCCCCAAACAAGTGTTTCTAGAAGATTCTGCTGGGATAAAATAGAAAAGGCCCCAAAAGAACCTTCTAGAATTATCTAAAATTCCTTCCACATGAAGGAAAAGTAGGCCAAGTCAATAGTCACCCCAAAAATGTGACAAAAAATGCCTCCAGCTGGCCTCCCTGTCAAAAAAAATAGTCCAAACAATATCTCACACTTCCCACACTTCTGTAAGTCATCATTGGTCCTATTACAACATTTGACCACATTCCCCATCATGCAATATGTGTGTTTTTGAAAACTTATGGCCTTTAATGCATTAAAGATAGTAATTTTGTTAAGTGATTCATAAAACATCACTTAACAAATCACTTTACAATTAAGCCTAAATCAAAGGGCCCCACCATTAAAAGGCATTACATTTGCATTTGCAACAACTAAAAGTGATTTTAAATCACTTATATGATATTTCAACATTGAAAATCAATGCAAACATATAATGATATGTCTAAAAGTTTATAAAAGTCTCCAAGGCATTGACCACCAACTCCCCATATTCTGAATTGTATGCACACATGTCATATACATTGTTTTGCAAAGGCATTAGAGCACTTGGCCCATATGGCCGACCTCCAAGTCTCTTGGAAAGCATATTCTGATTTGCATTGTATTGGGAAAATATAAGGCATCGCATAAGGGTCACATGGCAACACATTGTTGTATTGCACACTCCATTGTTATATGTTGAAAAACACCTAGCAATGAGTAAAAGTAAAGGGAAAAAACTAAGGCATGAAATGCCTAAATGATAGCATGTAACATAGCATGAAGACTTGGCAAGGTTTTTAAAAATTGGAAAGTTTCTAAGGAATAGAATGCCTAAGGGAAAACATAGGTTTTGGCCCAATCATATTTCACATGTGTTTTGATTTTAAAAAGAAAGGGATAAAAATCCCATTGAAATCTCAAAAGGAAGAGGCCAAACCCTAATAATAAAATACCAAAATGATGAAAAACATCATCATTTGGTCTTCAAAGAATCTGGAAAATTGCTCTACTGCCATGAGGGTTTGGGAATAACACAAAAAAAAGTGTTTTCACTGGTTCTCATTCGATTTTTGACATTTTTTGCATAAAATCACCATGGAAACTCAGGTAATTGTTTCTTCGTGGCATAAACCTACACCTTTTTCCATTTTGGAGGCCATTTTTGGCCTCACAAGCCATGACCTGTAGCATTTTGATGGACCTTTTTCTGACCATATTGCTTCATTCGTCCTCTTTTTTCTTGTTACTTCTCTATTTAGCCATAAATGAGAAGTTAATGAAGCTTTGAGGAAGTTTTTCAGTGACAAAAAGCTCTGTGCATTCTGGTGTTTGAGCTTGGGTAAGCTCCCAACCGACCTTCATTCACTATTTTTTTTTTTGTGTGAGCGAGAAAAGCTCGAATGGAAGATTAAAATTTCCTTCATTTTGCTTTCAACCTTTGTAATATCATTAGAAATGCTTCAACACTATAAACTTGGTGCATTTTTTGTTGTTTATGGCCATAACAACTCACTAGTCGTGACTATGAATAGGAACAAGGTGTCATATACATTGTTTTGCAAAACCCTTATGTATTCTCTTGATTTCCTTCTTGTTCTTCACAAATATTGATAAATGTTGATAACCAAGATGGGTTTCTGGAATATAGGATAAGAAAGAACCAAATGTGGCTCGACCTTCATTATGCAAACTAGGTCCTTTTGCATTCATGGTTTTCTGTCTTATTTCTGCATTTTGAGAAAAACCCCTCCTTGGGTTTCCTGTAGCATACATTTTTGTTGAACTCTTCAACTATTTGTAAAGAACCCAAGTGGGTCACTAGATTTTCTTACAGAGCTCAGATATTTAGAAAAATACAGATGATTTTTTTCAAGTTCATTTCTTTTTTCTGTAAAAAATAGCAATGTTGCTCCACTTGATCAAAACTCCAAGTGGGTTTTTCATATTTGCAGGAAAAAGGCAAATCCTCACCATGGCCTGTCATAATGCATAAATGGCTTTTCATTTTTGTGATTCTTGTTCCTTTTGTGCAATAAAGACCTTTTAGTTCTTTTTATAATGAAATACCCTCCAACATCAAATGAGAAAACACCCTCTGTAAGTAGCTCTTTATCAGTCAGACTACTCAGGTAGTAAATATTTGACTTCACCATGATAGGAATTCGGAAAATTAACACTCTTTTCCATCCTTTATGGGAACTTCCTTTTCCCTATTCCTTTAAAGCTCTATCCATAACTCACCAACATTATCACTTGCAGCTGAAAGTTTTAGCATTTATCTCAGTTTCATATCTGTAAAACAATACCCCATCTTTGCATTTTTGGGGTTTCCTTCTATATTGCTCTTCGTATGCAAATACAAAGACCTCTCTGTACTCTCAAAACTATGATAACACTCTCCTTGCAGGAATTCAAAGGATTTCATTTATCATTCTTGTAGAATGTCTTTATTGTTGTTACCTCTACATTAGCTTCTCATAATAAACCCAGGCGAGTCGTTTTGATTTGAAAGAAACTCTAGATTTTGTTGCAAAACTATTCAATGTCAGTGTGAGCATAATTGAAAGTTTCAATCTTGAACTACATTCTTGATAAATTTTGTGTTTCTGTAGACCAATTGAACTCCATGGAAAGCCTTGCTTGGTTGATAATCATTGTCTTTTCCTATCTTCTCCTAATGCAGTGATTACCCTGCTTCCTTTGAGCTGCTCACTATCATTTTGGACTAGAATCTACCCTCTTGATAAACTTTCCCATGTGACTGTGATTTAATGTTCTTGTCCTTAAGTGGTTGTCATACTTTCTTATGACTCACAGTCCCTTAACTCTGCTCATAATTTTGTAGAAACTGCCCTAAGACAGTGAGATGTCTCTATATTTTTTGGAAAATCTTGCTTGGTGCCACTACCCCTTTCCAGTCACATAGTTCATGACCTTTCTATAGTACTACCTAGTAAAGATATATTGCATCCATCACAAGTAGGACATAGTGGGATTGATGAAACATTAGTTTGCATATTCATATGCACAAGGTCATTGAATTTTCATGTAGAGATACCATCACAGTAGCATCCTTTTGATGCCATTGTCATACATATTCTCATTATATAGTCATAAATGTTGCTATTGATTCAATGCCTTTAGAATGAAGCATAGAGTCAAATTGTAAGAGTTTGTTGTCATCCGTATAATGATTGTACCTTGCATTGTATGGCCTAGTCCTAGTTTAAATTGAGATCTTCCAATTCAATAGCTTTTCAATGACTAAAGTAGGAAAGTATGTGCATGTTTTGTTCTGATGATGAATGACAACCATTGCATTAATATGCACTTTGGTGTATGTTTCTTGATGTGCAGTCCACCTCCTTTAAGATAAGAATTAATGATATTGCTGAGTACCTTGTTTTTTTATTTGATTCATCCTTAGCACCTGTATCATTATTACTTCATGTTCCTGTAGCATTTGGGAAGGTGTTGTCCCATCCACTTGTATCATAACCTTTTCTCCAAAAGGTCACTTTGTGTTGTTTCATGATTGATTCAACCATGTTTTCTCCATTTCCATCAATAAAGTTATTGTCAACTGCATATCACTTGTGGAGGTAATCTTTGGGTCTTAGCAACTTCAAGAAATGTAGATGAAAATTGATCATTATGTGACACCGAATAGGGAATTTGAAACCATTCCTTTCTTTTCCATTTGTAATGCCATATTTAATATCATTCCTTGTTTTCCTTTAGTAAAGTTAAAAAACATTGTTGTTGTCTTGAATGACATGCGAATACATATTGTTGTCCCACCTATTCTGCCATCTGATTCCACCACATTTGTTTCTTTTTTTCTCATGTGTGATACACAATTGTCTCTTCATTTTAACTTTATTGGAAAACCACATGTCACATATGTGGGTGACCTAACAACTCACCTTCCTATGTGATGTGTGACTACCCCATAGGGTTACAGTGAGGGGGGCTTGACAACAACTTGAAATGCTTCCTCATTGTTTAAAAGATGCATAATTGAACTTGATGCATCTATGAAGACATTTGATGCATCTCCAAATCACTTCTTTTTATAAAATGGATAAAGGGTCCTCTTAAGAAGATTGAAAGACATATCAACATAGTAGGTTGCATCTTTTGTATCTGATAATGAAAGTTGATCAATTGGTGTGGGGTATGTGTATGATCATTATGGGCCAAAAAGTGGCAATATGATGGGTATGTGGCTGACGACTTTTTTTTTACCCAAAATTGATGAAACGAAAGGGGTTTTTAAAGTAGATTCTCAACTTTTTACCAATATAAATTATACTTTACTTTGAATTTAATAAGTAATTATTATTTATTTTCTATTCAAATTACGACTAAAGTCTTGATTGATAGGCTTGATTGAAAAACATCTATAGCTTTCAAACGGTATCACATTTTTTGAATCCAAAACATGTGTCACATTCTATACTTCAATACTATAGGATTAAAAAAGAAAAATTGAATTTCATGAATTTTTACCAAGTTAAGGTGGTCAGATACGAGTTTTTATATTTTTTAAAAGTTGTAATAACAAATTCATAATTAATTATTTACTTTGAAAAAAATTACAAAAAAATATGCATCACATCGGACATGAGTCCTCTACTTATATCTAAAATATTATAAAAAATATTCTAATTTTATTGTGGTTAGGGTGGTCAGACAGACACCTACTTCTTATTTTTTCCCTAAAATTTAAGTATTACTACATTGAAATTTCAAATTTTCACCAAATAGATTTTTATTTTTTAAAACAAACCTAGTAGTTTGGAAACTATATTCAATTTTCTATAGATTCTATTTTTACATATTTGTGTAATAATATAGATAAGTTATTCAAATTTTTATGTCAAGTTGCCTAACTCTGATTTTTCTGAATTTTTTGCCACTTAAGGGCCTATTTTTTCCATGATGATCCTATACATACCCTGGCATGATTCCATATTGATTTAATGCATTGATAATAGATAAATCTTTGATCAAGTTTCTCAATTTCCTTTTCTTTCAAAGCATGCTGAGCTTTACCCTTGTGGGAGCCACATTTACCCCACATATTGTATTTGATCCGAATCAGAACAGTAACCAAACCTGTCCTAAATATGCACATGAAGTAAACAGTTAGAAAATAAATGCATATGTTGGATGTGTTTGATGACTTCAATGTTTTTCGAGACATCCCAGGTTTGCATGCTTGTTTAATACACTTATGGATCAGTTTATGCATGCATAGGTAGGTGTGTATATAAGGATTTAATCTTTCATTGCTTAGAGCTTCGCTCTAATATCATGCTTTCTTCAAATGCAGGGTGAGGAGCACTATGGATCTGGGAGGGACACAAGCGGTTTAGGGGAAACAACAGAGAGCAGTCAGGAAACCTACAACCAGTCATTCTCAGGAAATGACTGGTTCCATTCTTATATGCACATTTTCCTTTCTCCTACTTATTCATGCATGAATTGCTTCACATTTTCATTGAATAAGAGAGTTAGTCCCTTGGCTTGTGAGGGACATGTATATTTCAATATTATCAATAAAGACTACATTTGCATATATGTGATTCTCTTTTCATTTGTTGTAATGCAACATTGAAATGAAAAAATGTAATCTGCTTATTTGACAATCACTCCTTCATGCATATTGAAACCGACAATTTTATGGTTTATCTTTTGAATGTTTAAACAATCATGAAAAAAACAAACACTAAGTTTAAAATTTTTGGTGACATCTGCTATATGTTTGCCTGCTAAACATGAGACCAGCTGCCTAAGTTTATCTATTGGGCATGGGGTCACTCAGAAAACCAACACTACTTGAAAACAATATTGAAAATAGTTGTAACTCATTAAATTAGTAAGAGACACCTTGAAAACCAAGAAAAACCAGCAATGCAGAATAGAAAACTACCACCTAACTGTGCAAAACAACACTTACAGAAAACTAGAAAACATTTAACTAATGTGCATCAACAATTAGAGGAAACAAAACCTACTCTAATATGTACAAAGCAGTTTTAGATCATACCTCAAAATAGAGTTTGAGGTGAATCCCATTGACTGGGATTGGCAGAGCTTCTCCATCCATTGATGATAGTTGAAAAGCATTATGCTCTTTGCACTCAGTAATCACAAATGCGCCACTCCACATGCTATTAAACTTAGTATGCTTTCTAGGTTTTATCTTTAACTCATCCCATTTGAGAACAACATCTCCTTCTTTAAACACCCTCGGTGTTGCTATTTTATCAAACACCCTCTTTGTTTGGACTTGATACAGCTCCATTGTTTTCATGGATCTATCTCTAGTTTCATCTAGCTCCATGAGTTGTGCATATCGGACAACCATTGGGTCCTCCTCTTCAAACATTTCAAGCTGGTTCATTATGTCTAGAGCTGGAAGCTCAACTGACAAAGGAAACCTTGCCTCTTTACCATATACCAATAAATAAGGGGAGTTTCCAATGGACTTATTTTGTGTTATCCTATCTACCCACATGGAAAATTTTAACTTGTTATGCCAAGTTCTTTGGTTATCCTCTACAATCCTTTTGATGATTATGATAAGATTCTTATTGGTTGACTTAGCTAAACCATTACCTTGAGGGTAATAATTTGATGAGGTATTCAAAATCATACCATTTTTCATAGCCCAATCACTTACTCTTAACCCAACAAATGCCAAAACATTATCAGAAATGATTGATTTAGGTACCCCAAATTTGGTTACTAAATCATCATAAAAGTTAAAAACAACACTTTCATTGGCTTCTTTCAAAGCCACTGCTTCATTCCATCGTGTGAAATAATCAATTTCAGTAAGTACCCACCTATGACTTGCACTTGAAGGTGGGTTAATGGAACCTATAAAATCAATGCCCCATCTCATGAAGGGCTACTCTACTTGAATTGGTTGCAATGGTAAAGTTGGAAGCCTCTCTTTGCCTACAAAAATGGCATGTTTTACACACTTCCTGGCCCAAGCATGGGCATCTTTAAACAATCTTGGTCAATAATAGCCAACTCTCAGTATTTTCCATGCAGTCATTCTTGGGGAAAAATGACCCCCTGCAGTTCCATCATGGAACTCATGAAGTACTTTATTAACTTGATGTTGATCAATGCATTTAAGGAGGACACCATTAATGTCCTTTCTAAAAAGAATGTTACCAATCAAAACATAAGGAATAGACTGTAGTTTAAAATACCTTTTTTTGGATTTATCTAAACCCAGTGGACACTCGCCAATTTGCAAAAGTGAGTCATATCTTGCACCCAACCTACATTTGTTGTAGATGCATCTGCTGCAAGCTCATTGTTAGCAACCAGAATTACCTCCGTTTTGTATTTATTTCATCTTCAACCTTTGTAGCTAGCTGTTCACACAACCCTTTACCCCTAACAAGCTTTTTTATGTTGATGTCAACATCATACTCCATAACCTTTATAATCCATCCTTCCCTCTTATCATTTAGATCCCTGCTTAGAAGGAATTCCTTCACACTAGAGCGAGCAACCATCAAATGTACCTTGTTGATAGGCTAAAAGTGTCAAACTCTTCTATCATATCCCACACCCTACGTTTGTAGGATTTTAAGACATCATTCTTAGTGACATGTAGACCTCTCACCTGATTGACGATCAATTCACTGTCACCATGCACTTGCAAGTAGCCAATTCCTCTTTTTTGTGTCCATTCCAAGCCTTGAATCAAACCTTCATATTCAACAGTGTTGTTAGTACAGGAGAAAGAAAATCTGCAAGCAGAGTAGTATTTGTCAGCTTGTGGAGACATAAGCATTGCACCCCCACCGACACCATTCTTTCTTCAAGAACCGCCAAAGAACATCTTCCATACTCCACCTTGCTGATCTGATTGTTGTCCCACGTCCTTTTTGAGGTTTGGAATCACTGAATCAGGTTTGTGCAGCACATAAACACCCAAACTAGTCTCTTCAATATTATCATTTGGGTTGTCAATGATATTTTTTGCTGCCCACTCACTTAGTAGTGCATCTAGTATACTTTCTGCTTGCAATTATTGAGCAGCAACAAGTTCATCATCACTAAAAACAACACAATTAGCATTAACTATAACACTTGGAACATATGGTTCAATGTGATCCTTAGCAAGTTGCTCAAATTTGATGACTACTTTAGTCCCATATCTCATTTTGAACACCATATGGGACCAATCTGATGACAAATAACCTCCTATCTTGGTAGTGAAATCCCTTGATAGACATAAAACAAAAAGTGGAGGTAAGTCAATAACAAATATGTCTTGGGGAATGGAGAAATTGGGACAAGTGTGTAGGGTAAGGCTTAAACCCTTGATAACACCTACAGTATTGATGGTTGTCCCATCTAATTGGACAACTCCCTTGTCAAGACACTGATACTTCAGTCCTAACTTATCAACAATCTGTTTGGGCATGAAAAAACTACTTGCCCTTGAATCCACCATGCAATTGTGAACTAGTTTATCTCCTATTATCAGGGACACATAAAATGGGGGTGGCTTGACATCCTTACTTGGTTGTTTACTACTGTCTTGAGGTGTATTTGTCAAGATAACCTTGGGTTGATCTGCTGGTATATCATTTGAAACACCTACTTCAACTACTAAGGCATATTGTAACAAGTTCTTTTGGCCAGGGATAGATAAGGAATCCCACATTGAAATATTCACATTCATCTTTTTCATGGATTCAATAATGTTGAAGGGTGTCACAACGTTTACCTTTGATGGGTCTTTGTAGCAACAAGGTCTTTCTGTAAGTGAGCTGGTTGGGGTTGATTCCCAAGCTATCCACCACTGATGCCTTGTGAAGTTATTTGAAAAATGTCTGTTACATGAGGATTGGAAGGTCCAACAACTTCCTTGTCTTTATTTGTTGCTTGTCCAATCTTGAAAGCTCTCTTTTTGGCTCGGGTGTTGGCTGCTATTGGAGAGCTATCACTGTTTATTCCACAAAACTCCTCTCCTTTCCAATTTAGGAGAGTTGTGTCACTTGCAAGGAGCTCCTGCTATTGGGATAATTCACCATTAGGCATGTCCTACACACTTGAGACATTTTGAACCATCAATGCTTGATTGATGATGCCATTTAAATATGTAGACTAATTATGGGCTTAGTTGCAAGGATAGCACGACTCATATTCTACTACAAGGTTATTTTGAACAGGTACCATATCTCTGGTTGCACTGATTGGAACTAGATTGTATGCTTGAAAAGGCCTTGGATTCATATTTTATCATGCACCTTGAAAATTTCCTTGATATGGCTGCTTGTTAGCTTGAAATTGTTGTCCTTGGCCTTGATTTGAGGCTGCCAAGGCTTGAAACTTTGAAATTGCTTCTTTTTGAGGGTTACAAGTTTGTTTCCAAAAGTCTAAAGCAGGTTCTCAATATTTTGTTGGCTGCTCTTAATTTCCTGCAACTCTTGGGATGGTCCTTTAGCAACAATTTCTATGTTAACAACAGTTGGTAAAGGGGCAATTTGAGGTGTAGGAAAAGCTACAGGAGGTTGAATATTAGGAAAAAAATGGCATAGGATGCCTAGGGGAAATCCTTCCAGCTTGTATTAGGCTATTTTCTACTCTCATAGCTATCTCATAAGCTATTGGCAAGGTATTTCCACCCATAGACTGTAGCAAAACATCAATTTGACTATTTAAGGCTCTCAAAAAATAAAGGAATCCATACTCAGCTGGAGGCCTTGTAGGATCTGGAATCCTATCCCACATTCTTTGAAAATGAAAATTGAAGTCCGTCATCCATTCATGAGGGGCCCTTTTAATGTGGTTCAAATGCTCTACCAATGAAAAATTATCATACTTGTCTTCGAACTTCTTACAAAACACCTCTCCTAATTCATCCCACGTTCTGATGGAATTGACTGCTAAACTCATAAACCATTGGAGTGCTTTGCCTCTAAACATTCTCTTGAGTGATATGATGCACTGAACACAGATTTGAAATGTCTTTAATGTGTTCAACTAGTGTAGTCTAATCTTCACTTGAAAAATATGGCACACTTTTAAGAGCAACCATTGGAATATCGTCATGTTGAGCTAATTGAAGTGGGATTCAACCATTGAATGTCGCAAAAACTTGGTTTCTTGGAACAACCGTCTTTGGCACCAAGTTTTACAGCCTTATGGGTCTTGAAACCCTCACTAATGGTGGAGTTGAAATTGTTTTCCTTGATGAAACAACAACCTTCTTTGTTGGTCTGCCTCTCCTAGGAGATGGTGAAAGCTACAAATAATCCAATGGGACACATTTCCCATTGTTTGAATTTGATTCATAAGCTGTTACAACACTGATCTACCATAAATTTCACCTTCGAAGCCGCTAGATATGCTGGTGTGAATTTTAAAATTGTTGGCTGCATATCAGAACTAGCAAACATGTGTATTCTTCTAATCTGAAATGACTAGAGGTCCCACTGGGCATGCTAAAACTATTAGTTCACCAAATATGCACCCTATTTGCTAAGCTCTTAATGAACTCAATAGATTTGGACTAACATGGGACTGCTTTCAGGTTGTGGGTAACCTGTTTGAAAGAAAACCTCTAGATTATGGGTCGACTTTTGCATTTGATGTCACCTAACTTTAAAACTTCTGAGATAAGGGTAAGATTTTACATAAAATAAACCTAAGGCTAGAAAGAAAACTGATGGTGATACACCAAAACAACTAGACCTGCTTAATATCTTCACACATTCAAATTAATATCTCAAAGCTAACTCACAAAACTCCCTTTCCAATCTAGTTCACATCAGTAATTTATAAAGAGGTCTGTAATAGTGTTTTCAAAAGGAAAAGTAGACTTCACAATCAATAGCACCACTAAACAACATAATTTATATCCTATAAACATACATTTTCAGTCAAATGGATGCATGAAACATGGGACAAGTTTGTAAGGAAAATGACTTTTCACAAAACAGACTGATCAACCATTAATGACACACCATAAAACATGAAGAGAGAAGATAAAAATGCCCAAATCTATTAATTCAAACTTCTTACTATATAATAGGTTTGCCTGAGTTACAATGCAGCTCTATGAAAAACAACTCTAAGAAAGCAAGTTATCATTCTGGTGGAAAAAGAAAGAACTCCCCCAAATGATCAAAAACAACATACTTAAGTCAAAACCATCAAAAACCCCTACACAAGTGTTTCTAGAAGATTCTGCTCGGATAAAATAGAAAAGGCCCTAAAAGAACCTACTAGAACTCTCTAAAATGCCTTCCACATGATTGAAAAGTAGGCCAAGTCAATAGTCACCCCAAAAATGTGACAAAAAAATGCCTTCAGCTAGCCTCCCCTTCACAAAAATCAGTCCAAACAATATCTCACACTTCCCACACTTTTGCAAACTGTCATCATTGGTCCTATTACAACATTTGACCACATTCCCCATCATGCAATATGTGTGTTTTTGAAAGCACATGGCCTTTTAATGCATTAAAGATAGTAATTTTGTTAAGTGATTCATAAAACATCACTTAACAAATCACTTTACAATTAAGCCCAAATCAAAGGGCCCCACCATTAAAAGGCATTACATTTGCATTTGCAACAACTAAAAGTGATTTTAAATCACTTACATGATATTTCAACATTGAAAATCAATGCAAACATATAATGATATGGCTAAAAGTTTATAAAAGTCTCCAAGGTATTGACCACCAACTCACCATATTTTGCATTTTACCCACACATGTCATATACATTGTTTTGCAAAGGCAATATAGCACTTGGCCCATATGGCCGACCTCCAAGTCTCTTGGAAAGCATATTCCAATTTGCATTGTATTGGGAAAATATAAGCATCACATAAGGGTCACATGGCAACACATTGTTGTATTGCACACTCCATTGTTATATGTTGAAAAACACCAGGGAAAACTTTAGTGGCGAATCTTCACCAATTGGCAAATAATTGAAATCAAGACCTCCAGAAATGGCGAATAGTACAAGCTAAAAAGGATGCAAAATCGCCAGGTTTCTACAAAAAAAAAAATTTATCTCGATTAATTCTCCTATGCATTATTCTTTAAACGACGCGTCATTGGAACTGATTCGCGAGTAGTTTATACTCTAATTAAAAATATTAATTATATTTGCCAATAATATTATATTCCTACCATTCATTTTGGGGCAATATCGCCACTAATAATAAATTACCATTTCATTATAGTGATATTTTAGCCTTGAATAGGGCTTTTATTTATTGCCATCGATAAGCTTTTTAATCGGATGGTTGTAGGTTGATTCCATGAGTTTATATGCACGTGCATTTTAAATGGCTTGTTGAGGCCCGAAATTTGTTTTGGGCCACAGTATTAGATTTAATCGTGTTGCCCAAAAAAAATTTCGGGCCTCAACAAGCCTTTTAAAAGGCACATGCATATAAACTCACGAAATCAACCTGCAGCCATCCGATTAAAAAGCTAATCGATAGTCATAATTTCACTTTTCAAAAAAGATAATCTTGTGGCCCAAAACAAATTCTAGGCCTCAATAAGCCTTTTAAAGTGCACGTGCATATAAACTTAGGGAATCAACCTACAACCATCCGATTAAAATGCTAATCGATGGTGACAATTTCACTTTTCATATAGTATTTTTTTTAAAGTGAATTTAAAAATAATGCTTAATCTGCGTGTGCTCCAATGCATTTTCAATAGTGAATTTATGCTTGGTGGTGAGGGGCCGTTGTCCCTAAACCCCGCGAGGGGGCGTTTCCCCCTCGACCCCCATAAGGGGGCTCTTTCCCCTTGACCCCCGCAAGGGGCGTTGCCCTTGGACCCCATCGGTGGCTGTCGCCCCTAGGCCCCTACTTCAATATTACAAAAGACAAAAAAAATGGGAAACTATGCCGACCAACTATGCAATTTTTTAAAGAAGAGATTCACCATTGTAATTAATCTTTTTAGTGATTATTCACTAGGATTCACCATTCTGATTATTATTTTTTCCAATTATTCATTAAGATTCACCAGGATTTTACAATTTTTTTAATAATGTGTTACAGATTCGCCAAGAAAATTAATATTTTTTTTCAAATAAAAGGAAAGATTCGCCAAGATTTTACACCTTCGCCGAGGGGGGGGGTTTCTTAAAGTTATCCCTAAAAAACACCAAGCAATGAGTAAAAGTAAAGGGAAAACCCCAAGGCATGAAATGTCTAAGTGATAGCATGTAACATAGCATGAAGACTTGGAAAGGTTTTAAAAAATTGGAAAGTTTCCAAGGCATAGAATGCCTAAGGGAAAACATAGGTTTTGGCCCCATCATATTTCACATGTGTTTTGATTTTAAAAAGCAAGGGATAAAAATCCCATTGAAATGTCAAAAGGAAGAGGTCAAACCCTAATGATAAAATACCAAAATGATGAAAAACATCATCATTTGGTCTTCGAAGAATCCAAAAAATTGCTCTGTTGCCATGAGGGTTTGGGAAGAACATAGAAAAATGGTGTTTTCATTTGTTCTCAATCGATTTTCGACATTTTTTTGCATAAAATCACCATGGAAACTCAGGTAATTGTTTCTTCTTGGCATAAATCTGCACCTTTTCCATTTTGGAGGCCATTTTTGGGCTCATAGGCTGCGACCTAAAGCATTTTGATGGACCCTTTTCTGACCATATTGCTTCATTCGTCCTCTTTTTTTTGTTACTCCCTCATTCATCCGCCAATGAGAAGTTAATGAAGCTCCGAGGAAGTTTTTCAGTGACAAAAAGCTTTGTGCATTTTGGTGTTCGAGCTTGGGTAAGCTCCCAGCCAACCTTCATTCACTGGTTTGTTTTTGTGTGAGCAAGAAAAGCTCGAATGGAAGATTAAGATGTCCTCCATTTTGCTTTCCACCTTTGTAATATCATTAGAAATGCTTCAAAACTATAAACTTGGTGCATTTTGTATTATTTTATTGCCATAATAGCTCACTGGCCATGGCTATGATTAGGAACAAGATGTCATATACATTGTTTTGCAAAACCCTTATGTATTCTCTTGATTTCCTTCTTGTTCTTCACAAATATTGATAAATGTTGATAACCCAAATGGGTTTCTAGAATATAGGAAAAGAAAGAACCAAATGTGGCTCAACCTTCATTATGCAAACTGGGTCCTTTTGTATTCATGGTTTTTTGTCTTTTTTCTGCATTTTGAGAAAAACCCCTACTTGGGTTTCCTGTAGCATGGATTTTGTTGAATTCTTCAACTATTTGTAAAGAACCCAAGTGGGTCACTAGATTTTCTTACAAAGCTCAAATTTTTAGCAAAATACAGATGATTTTTTGCAAGTTCTTTTCATTTTCTTGTAAAAAATACCAATGTTGCTCCATTTGATTGAAACCCCAAGTGGGTTTTTCATATTTGTAGGAAAAAGGGCAATTCTCACCACGGCCTATCATAATGCATAAATGGCTTTTCATTTTTGTGATTCTTGTTCCTTTTATGCAATAAAGACCTTCTAGTTCTTTTTATAATGAAATACCCTCCAACATCAAATGAAAAACACTCTCTTTAAGTAGCTCTTTATCAGTCAGACTACTCAAGTAGTAAAGATTTGACTTCACCATGATAGGAATTCGGCCAATTAACACTCTTTTCCATCTTTTATGGACACTACCTTTTCCCTATTCCTTTAAAGCTCTGTGCATAACCCACCAACATTATCACTTGCAACTGAAAGTTTTAACATTTATCTCTATTTCATATTTGCAAAACAATACCCCATCTTTGCATTTTCAGGGTTTCCTTCTATATTTCTCTTTGTATGCAAATACAAAGACCTCGCTGTACTCTTACAACTATGATACCGCTCTCCTTGTAGGAATTCAGAGGCTTTCATTTATCATTCCTGTAGAATGTATTTATTGAACTGTTAAATCTACATTAGCTTCTCATAATAAACCTAGGTGGGTCTTTTGATTTGAAAGAAACTCTAGATTTTGTTGCAAAATTATTTAATGTCAGTGTGAGCATAATTGAAAGTTTCAATCTTGAATTGCATTCTAGATAAATTTTGTGTTTCTGTAGACCAACTGAACTCCATGGAAATCCTTTCTTGGTTGATAATCATTGTCTTTTCCTATCTTCTCCTAATGCAGTGATTACCCTGCTTCCTTTGAGCTGCTCACTATTATTTTGGACCTGAATCTACCCTATTGATAAACTTTCCCTTGTGACTGTGATTTAATGTTCTTGTCCTTAAGTGGCTGTCATACTTTCTTATGACTCACAATCCCTTAACTCTACTCATAATTTTGTAGAAACTCCCATAAGATAGTGAGATGTCTCTGTATTTTTTGGAAAACCTTACTTGGTGCCACTGCCCCTTGCCAGTCACATAGTTCACTACCTTTCTATAGTACTACCCAGTCGAGATATATTGCATCCATCACAAGTAGGACATAGTGGGATTGATGAAACATTAGTTTGCATATTCATATGCACAAAGTCATTGAATTTTCATGTAGAGATACCATCACAGTAGCTAGCATCCTTTTGATGGCAGTGTCATACATATTTTCATTATATAGTCATAAATTTCTCTATTGATTCAATGTCTTCAGAATGCAGCATAGAGTCAGATTGTAAGAGTTTATTGTCATCTGTGTAATGATTGCACCTTGCATTGTATGGTCTAGTCCTAGTTTAAATTGAGATCTTCCAATTCAATAGCTTTTCAATGACTAAAGTAGGAAAGTATGTGCATGTTTTGTTCTGATGATGAATGCCAGCCATTGCATTACTATGCACTTTGGTGTATGTTTCTTCATGTGCAATCCACCTCCTTTAAGATGAGAATTAATGATATTGCTGAGTACCTTCCTTGTTTTGTTATTTGATTCATTCTTTACCAACTATATCATTATTACTTCATGTTCCTGTAGCATTTGGGAAGGTGTTGTCCCATCCACTTGTATCATAACATTGTCTCCAAGAGGTCACTTTGTGTTGTTTCATGATTGATTCAACCATGTTTTCTCCATTTCCATCAATAAATTTATTGTCAATTGCATATCACTTGTGGAGATAATCTTTGGGTCTTAGGAACTTCAAGAAATGTAGATGAAAATTGATCATTATGTGACACCGAGTAGGGAATTTGAAACCATTCCTTTCTTTTCCATCGGTAATGTCATCTTTAATATCATTCCTTGTTTTCCTTCAGTAAAGTCAAAAGGAATTGTTGTTGTCTTGATTGACATGAGAATACATATTGTTGTCTCACCTGAATTTGCCATATGATTCCCCGACATTTGTTTCCTTTTTTCTCATGTGTGATACACAATTGTCTCCTCATTTTAACTTTATTGGACATCCACATGTCACATATGTGGGTGACCTAATAGCTCAGCTTCCTATGTGATCCTCGACTACCCCATAGGGTTATGGTGAGGGGGGCTTGACAACAACTTGAAATGCTTCCTCATTGTTTAGAAGATGCATAATTGAACTTGATGCATCGATGAAGACACTTGATGTATCTCCAAAATCACTTCTTTTTATAAAATGGATCAAGGGTCCACTTAAGAAGATTGAAAGACATGTATCAACACAATATGTTTCATCTTTTGAATTTGAAAATGAAAGTTGATCAACTGGTGTGATTCCATATTGATTTAATGCATTGATAGTAGATAAATTTGTGATGAAGTTGCTCAATTTCCTTTTCTTTCAAAGCATGTTGATTTGTACCCTTGTGGGAGCCACATTTACCCCACATGTTGTATTTGATCCAAATTAGAACAGTTACCAAACCTGACGTAAATCTGCACATGAAGAAAATAGTTAGAAAATAAATGCATATGTTGGATGTGTTTGATGACTTCATTGTTTTTTGAGACATCGCAGGTTTGCATGCTTGTTTAATACACTTATGGATCAATTTATACATGCATAGGTAGGTGTGTATGTAAGGATTGAATCTTCCATTTCTTAGAGCTTCACTAGATAACATCATGATTTCTTTAGATGCAGGGTGAGGAGCACTACGAAGCTAGGAGGGACACAAGCAGTTCGGGGGCAGTAGTAGAGAACAGTCAGGCAACCTACAACTAGTCATTCTCAGGCAATGACTTGTTCCATTCTTATATGCACATTTTCATTTCTTTTGCTTATTCATGCATGAATTGCTTCATATGTTCATTGAATAAGAGAGTGAGTCCCTTGGCTTTTGAGGGACATGTATATTTCAAGATTATCAATAAAGACTACATTTTTATATATGTGACTCTCTTTTCATTTGTTGTAATGCAACATTGAAATGACAAAATGTAATCTGCTTATTTGAAAATCACTCATTCATGCATATTGAAACCGACAGTTTTATGGTTTATCTTTTGAATGTTTAAACAATCATGAAAACAACAAACACTAAGTTACCTAATTTCAGCTAAAAGTTAAAAATCGGGTAATAGAACCTTAACCCTAACCATAATTAAACCCTAACTCTAATCCTATTTGAACCCTAATTATACTTTAACCCTAACTTTAAATTGAATATTGACTTATAATCCTACTTGAACCTTAACACCAACTCTAAGTCAAACCTTAACCCTAGTCTCAACCATAATTCACTGTTGATCCTAATAAACATTAGCCCTAGCCCTAACCCCAATTGAACCTTCATCTTAATTAAGCCCTAACCCTGACACTAATGTAAATTCAATCCTAATTAAGACCTAACCCCAAACCTGATATAATTGAATCCTAATCTTAACCTTAATTTTAACTATAATTGAACTATAATCCTAACCCTAACTCTAATTGAACCCTAATATTGAACTCTAATCCTAACCCTAACTCTAATTGAACCTTAATATTGAATTTAATTGAACCCTAATTGAATGCTAACCCAAACCCTAAACCTAATTAAAAACCAACCTTAATTTAACCATAACCCTAACATTTACATTATGATTTATGTTGTAACCATAATTAAACTCTAACCTTAACATTAATTAAATTCTAGTCCTAAATCTAACCCTAATTATAAATCTAATCTTAACCCTAATTTTAACCCTAATATATTATATAGTATTATATATATATTTTATTATTATATTATTTATAATATTTTATTGTTTTAATGTTTATTATTTTATTAATATAATATAATACTATTATATTATTAAAATTAATTATATAATTATTATATAATATAACATGATTTAATATTGTATTATATTGTATTATATAATACAAATATAGTATATGATATAATACTATATTATATTATTATTATATTATTTTATTAATAGTATAATATAATATAATATAATATAATATAATATAATTTATTATTATATTATATTATAATTTAATATTATATAATATTATTATATTATTATTTTATATTTTACTATTATATAATATGATATATTATTTTATTATATTATAATATATTATATTATATATTATACTATATTATATAATCCTATATTATATAATTTTAGTATTATATTATAATATTATAGTTAATATATATTATTATTACATATTTTTATATTATTGCCATATATTTTTCTAAGAAACATATGTTTAATAAATATATTTCCATTTTTTTATTACATGAACTATGAATATTTTAATTGTGTTCATTCACATTTGTTGATTTTAATTGTGGACTCGTGGAAATTAGAGTAGTTTCAAAATTTTAGTCTTAAAATAATATAAATTTCTCATTTGACTTAAAAAAATTCTTCCTTGTAGTATAATTCATATATTTATAAAGAGCATCTACATGAAAAAGATTGAAATGAAATTATCAGAGCTTTAATTAATAAGTTCTCTTGTAACAACTGCAAAATCTATAAGGAAAGTACTCAAAATCAACATCCATCCATATCTATATATTTTGAGAAAATCTATATGTTTTGAGTGTTCGAAAAAGAATTAATTTCCATGCTGGCTTATTTTGATTTTAAACACATTATCCTAGTTGTACATATGTACAAGTGGAAGTGAATGTAAATCTCATGGTGAAAGTCACATAACCATGAAATGAAAGCATGTAAGTGAGTCCCATTTTTAAACTAAAATGAAAAATGTCAAAATAAATAATGCTTGGAATCATGTGAGCTTGATCAAAAGATAAACTTTGATCAAACCTATTTGGTACACTCATGGCATTGCATGGTGCCTTTATTGAGGCCCCTTTAATATTTATAGTAGATGGGGTTTGCTAATTATTTAAGCACCTGTTCCTACAAACTAAATGAGAAGCATCGTTACATGTTTAGGACTCACTAAGGTTTGTGTGTTTGAAGGAAAAGTAATAAAATTAGGAATAGTACACCATATATTGTCATTGCTACAAAATTAGTGTAAATTCCTAATCTAGCCATGATCTTAGATTGATAATAAATTAGGGATTCATCCCGAGTTCACTTGATCTAGGTTTTAAATCCAAGCTTTCTGTTATAAATTCATGCTTGATTAATATGGGTAAAATCAATATTTTTATGGATATATTAAAGGACCTACTATTTTCTCATATTTTAACAATACATCCTCTAAAAGAAGTCATTTAGTTTTGTATGATTTTTCAAAAATGGTATAAATCCTAGATGTGTTTGTGCCATCTCATTTTTATTCTATGTATACTCATAAATTAGCTCATCTTCATACAACTTTAGACATAGTTAACAAGATCATTTTCATCCATTCTAATTTACCATACAACTTTTTAATTTTGCAACTATGACCAATGTAAATTATTCATCCATGATTGGATTCTCTGTGTTTATTTTCTATTTTTTGTGAAACGCTACCAAAGAGGATAACACTCTTTCATTTATTCAAAAGAAAATCACATCCCATACAACTTAGACATAAAAATCATTGAACATGTGAAAAAATGGTAATCGGACCAGTCTCTACATCCATCATCCTACTTAACAGTAAATCCGACAGGTAATTTTTGTTTACCATTACAAATTTTAAAAATCCACTTAGGTCTTTTGCCAAAATGACTGATATAAATTTCTCCACTGCTTCTCCTACCATTGGCTCTTTCCTTGCGCATGCTACAACTACCACTCCACAGACAAACCCATCCGTGGGTCATTCCACGTAGGCTACAATGGCCCATCTAGCCATTTCCATGTGCACATTTGCCAAGAGTTTTAAACAGCCTCAGTTAGCCTTTTACTCTTAGTAGTGTGTAATACATTCATCAGGAACCATCCCAACATTACACCATCATGCAGATGATCACCTTGCAGCTTGTGTTCACCAATGATCCCTTTTATTGCCACCAACTACTCCACCAAATCTCCTTTGAGCAGTCATGAGAGCTGAGCATCTTATGTTTCGAGAGCCTCTTCCTTGAACTACCCATGGCCCGAGGAAACTCGATAGCATTTGTAGACCGCAATGACCTCCACTACCTCCATTGCACTGAAAGAAAAACTTGCTTCAGAAGCTAATGCCAATCTTGGTGGCAAGGCTAGTATTTAAAGAAGTTCAAACCTGCCAGACCACCCTTGGGACCGGACACTCCTGCTTTCAAAGATATGTTGTAGGATTTATCACTGCCATTTCTTGGGGCTGCTTACATAATGCACATTATTTTTTTCAAAGGATACCTCTCTGCCATACACGTCCCCTTTCACTCTTTGCACAAAAGCTCTTAGCCGGACTGACTCAACATGCATGCTTGAATGCACTTCCCGTTTCAGGACCTCCTTGAAGATAATTGATGCTCAAACATCCCGCGTGGCAAAAACATCTTCTATTTTTAGTTTTCCGTTTAGTTTTAGAGTAGTTTTTTTAAAGCTTTATTTTTCTTGCTTTCATTGAACAAAGCATGCAGTGCATGCTCAATTTAGAATATTTAATTTGTTTCCTTTTCCACTGAATAATGCATGCTAAGCATGCTTTGTCTAGGTGCATCGTATTGTTTTATTTGAGGTGCTGAAAACTCTATATATGCAAACCTTTGTATTTCATTTTCTTAAGCAGTAATAGAGAAATTTCTGAACTTGAGCAGAATTTTATCAATGAATAGTTTGTTTTAGTTTAGAGTTGTTATTTCTATTATTTTTGTTGTTTTATTTAGTTGAATCAGCTGGTTTAGAGGTGAGGCCTGCTTTCAAATCGACAATTGGTATCAGAGCAGGTATTTTCTTTTGGGTTTAAGATCTTGTAGTTGGAATTTCGCCAAAGATTATCATGTCGAATTCTAACACCTTGCCCATTCCATAATTTGATGGAAATGAGTATGATTATTGAAGCATTAAAATGATGAATTTTTTGATAGGAAAAGATTTGTGGGAGATTGTTGAATCATGTTATGTAGAGCCAACTGATTGGAATGCCCTCACAGCAAATGAAAGAATAGCTAGAAAGGAGGCTAAGAAGAATAATTTTCAAGCCTTGTTTCATATTCAAATAGTTCTAGATAAGAGTTTATTTCCAAGAATTGTAGGTGCAACGACAGTTGAGGATTCCTAGAAGACTCTAAAAGAAGCTTACCAAGGTAGTGATCAAGTCAAAGTTGTCAAGCTGCAGACATTAAAGAGAGAGTTTGAGAATTTAAAGATGCAAAAAGCTGAAAGTGTGAGTGAATATTGTATCAAAGTAAAAGATGTGGTCAATAAGATGGCTACATTTGGAGAAATTGTGAACAATGGGATTATGATAAAAAAGGTGTTGAGGACTCTCACACCAAGATGGAATCATGTTGCCATCACCATAGAAGAAAGAAAGGATTTGACAACCCTTCATTTCAATCACCTCATTGGATCTTTGATGTCACATGAAGAAAGACTAAAATATTCTTTTGGAGACAGTGTTGAGAAATTTTTTTCCTCCAAAGTACAAATCACAAAGAATGAAGATGGTAGCAATAGTAGCAAAAGAAATCAAGGCCAAGGTAAAGGTCAAAATCAAAATAATTCAAGAGGTAGAGGTAGAGGTGGCTCAAGAGAATGAGGTGGTTCCAGAGGAAGAGGTAGAGGCAGATTTGATAAAAGGAATGTTCAATTTTACCATTGTAATAGGTATGGTCATTTTGAAAGAGAATGTAGATTGAAAGAAGGTAAAATTGTTAATTATGCTCAAGAAGGTGATGAAAATACTCCATATCATTTATTTTTATCTTATGCTAAAGGTGAAAATACTAGTAAAGATGTTTGGTACCTAGATTCTGGATGCTCTAACCATATGTCAGGAAATAGGAAGTTGTTTTCAACAAAGGATGAAAGTTTCAAGTCAAAGATTCAGCTTGGTGATGATAAATCATTGGAGGTTGCTGCAAAAGGAGCTATGGAGGTCCACACAAAATAAGGTATGAAGAGTGTTAAAGACATTTATTACACTCCCAAGTTAAAACATAATTTGTAAAGTGTTGGACAATTGTGTGAGAAGAACTATAGAGTTGTCTTTGAAAATAAGAAATGTACAATTTATGATAAGAGTTAGGGCAACAAAGTGGTCACAATTGTTCCTATGACAAAAAATAGGATGTTCCCATTGAGATTTGGTGAACATAACAATAGCCTTTCCAATATGGCATATGAGGATACAAGTTGGTTGTGGCATCTAAGGTATGGCCATTTAAATTTTCATTGTTTGAAGCTTTTGACCTCACAAGCATCAGTTTTTGGTTTTCCCAAGATTGAAGAGCACAATAAGGTTTGTGAAGGATGTGCTAAAGGAAGGCATGCAAGGGAAAAGTTTCCAAAAGGCACTGCATGGAGGGCCCATCACCCCCTTCAACTTGTTCATTTTGATATTTGTGGTCCTATGCAAACAAAGAGTTTGGGTAAGTCATCATATTTTATCACTTTTATTGATGATTACTCATGAAAATGTTGGGTTTATTTTTTGAAGGCTAAGGATGAAGCCCTTGATACATTCAAGAGGTTTAAAGCACTTGTGGAAAATGAGAAAGGGTGAAAAATAAAATGTTTAAGGATTGATCGTGGAGGTGAATTTTGTTCAAGATCCTTTAAAGATTATTGTGATATGAATGGCATAAGGAGGCAACTAACCACCACTTACATACCTCAAAAAAATGGGGTAGCTGAAAGGAAAAACCGTACAGTGGTTGAAATGGAAAGGAGCATGTTACAAACCAAGGGATTGAGTAACTCTTATTGGGGAGATGCAATTGCTACAATAGTGTACATTCTCAATAGAAGTCCCACCAGTGCACTTGAGAAGATGATTCCTTATGAAGCATGGTATGAGAAAAGGCCTAATGTTAATCATTTTAGAGTTTTTGGTTGTTTAGCCTATGTTCATGTACCTGATCAGAATAGACAAAGGTTAGATGCAAAAAGTGAGTCATGTATTTTTGTTGGGTATAGTGAGGAAAGCAAAGCTTACATGCTATATAATCCTCTCACTAATAAGATTATTGCTTCAAGAGATGTGATTTTTGATGAAAAGGGAGTTTATGGTCATCAAAAAGGCCATATAGAGAAGCCAAAATCTATTTTAAACAATGATGTTGATCATGAGAAGCTCACTAATGTTATTGTTCCAAGTGCTATAAATCCACCAAGTAGCTCCTCATCTAATTCTTCAAGTCCAAGTTCAATTCCAAGTCTAGCTTCAACTCCAAGTTCTAGAAGGAAGGTAAGAAGTTTTATTGATATTTATCAAAGGAGTGCCAATCAAGCACATGAAGAAAATCCAATAGTTGAGACAGTTAATTTTTCTTTATTTACCAAGGCTGATTTTGAACCATCATGTTTTGAAGAAGCATGTACTAATAAGGTTTAGATGCAATCAATGCAAGAAGATATGGATTCCATTCATAGGAATGGTACTTGGGAGCTTACAGAGCTTCCACATGACAAGAAGAAGATTGGCACCAAATGGATTTAAAAGACTAAGCATAATAGTGATGGAAGTATTGAAAGGCATAAGGCAAGATTAGTTGCTAAAGGCTTCACACAAAAGTATGGGATTGATTATGAAGAGACATTTGCACTAGTTGCAAGACAAGAGACCATTAGAATTTTGATTTCATTAGCATCTCAAAAGAATTGGAGCATACATCATATGGATGTGAAAAGTGCCTTCTTAAATGGGTACTTAGAAGAGGAAGTATATGTGGAACAACCACAAGGATTTCAAGTGGAAGGAAAAGAGAATCATTACTACAAATTGAAGAAGGCTTTGTATGGCCTCAAGCAAGCACCAAGAGCATGGTATGCAAGAATTGATGGATACTTTCAGGTGAATGGCTTCAAGAGAAGTAAGAGTGAACCTACCCTTTACTACAAACAAGATGGTAATGATATTCTTATTATAAGTTTGTATGTTGATGATTTGTTGTATATGGGTAGTAGTTCTAAGATGAAAGATGAGTTCAAAATTGCTATGATGAAAGAATTTGAGATGAAAGATCTTGGTCTCATGAAATATTTTCTAGGAATGGAGGTTTATCAATGTAAGAATAAAAAATTTATTTGCAAAACCAAATATGCAAAAGATATGTTGAAGAAGTTTGACATGGTTGATTGTAAACCACACTCCACTCCAACTGCTCATGGAGTTGTGTTGAGTAGGAATGATGGTGCTGAATTAGTTGATGAGACAACTTATAGAAGTATTGTTGGGAGTTTTCAATGTTTCTAATCCACACAAGGCCTGATATTGCATATTCAGTATCACTTGTTTCAAGGTATATGACAAATCCATCAGAAATACACATGAAGGAAGCTAAAAGAATTTTGAGGTATGTGAAAGGCACTCTAGATTTTGGTATTCATCAAGTGTACACTTCTAAAAAGTTCAATCTTGTTGGCTTTAGTGATTCAAATTGGGGAGGTAGTATGGATGATCGTAAGTCTACATCTGGAAATTGTTTCTCTTCTGGTTCTGGTTTGATTACTTGGAGTTCCAAAAGAAAGCATGGTTGCTCTCTTATCCACCGAAGTAGAGTATGTTGCAGTCACCCCAGTAGGTACACAAGCACTTTGGCTTAGAAAAGTTTTAGAAGAAATTGGAGAGAAGCAGGTTCAACCTACAGTGATTTATTGTGACAATGTAAGTTCCATCAAGTTAGCAAAGAATCCAGTTCATCACAGTAGAACAAAGCATTTTTATTTGAAGTATGACTTCATCTGTGATTTAGTACAGAAGAAGGAAGTTGAATTGAAACACATTAGCACTCAGGATCAATTAGAATACATCTTCACCAAAGCAATTGTAAAAGATCAGTTTTTGTCACTACGAGATAAGATTGTGAGTCGTCTCAACATCAAGGGGGAGTATGAAGATAATTGATGCTCAAACATCTAGCATGGAAAAAACATCTTCTATTTTTAGTTTTCCATTTAGTTTTAGAGTAGTTTTTTTAAAGCTTTGTTTTTCTTGCTTTCATCGAACAAAGCATGTAGTGCATGCTCAGTTTAGAAGATTTAATTTGTTTCCTTTTCCACAAATAATGCATGCTAAGCATGCTTTATCTAGGTGCATCGTATTGTTTTATTTGAGGTGCTGAAAACTCTATATATGCAGACCTATGTATTTCATTTTCTTAAGCACCAAGAGAGAAATTTTTGAACTTGAGCTAAATTTTATCAATGAATGGTTTGTTTTAGTTTATAGTTGTTATTTCTATTATTTTTTCTATTCTATTCAGTTGAATCAGCTGGTTTAGAGGTGAGGCCTATTTTCAAATCTACACTCCTTTCCTAAGAACACCAGCACAACTCAGTTTCCCCATTGTAGGATTATAAAACTGAAACAAATATTTGCTAAAACATCCATGTATATGACCTTCTTGTTGACACTATCATGGCCACAATTATTACTTTAGTGCCACTATTATTCTAAAAATTCTTGGAGCCCATGAGTACCTTGACCATCATTCATGATTTGCATTAGATTACCTTGGATTCAACGACTTGTGCCACCTTCATCTAGGTTCTCGGGTCCATCGACCCTTTTGACCACTCTTCCGGGTAAATCGCTTCATTCGATAGCAATTCTTCCAGTGCATTTTCTTGCCTATAGACATGGATTAAAGTGTAATCACCCAGCATCTCCACCATCGGTATAATCCTTTCGATCCACAACTTTAGCTTCTAGCTTGGCGGTTGTTTAGAACTAGCATTCTTGATAATTACTTTTGAGTCCCCTACTATTTCAATTGCTTGTAAATTATTGTCGACACAGAATCTCAATCCTTCATGCATGGTTGAAGCCTCCACTTCATTATTGGTACCTTCCTTTAGTTTTAATGAAGCGGCCCACACTAACTTTCCTGTGTGATCGCTTATCGCAAAGCCCACTCTTGAGGGGCTTGGGTTCCCTCTCAAGGCCCCATCAAAGTTAAGCTTTAGCTTACCCCTCGGGGGAAATGACCACTTCACCTTCTCCTGCAGTTCCTTCCTTTTCAAAAGATTTCCACTCGAAACCTTTGCCAAGGGCCAATTCCTAACCATCTATAGGTCCCATGATGAAAAGAATCTACACCCTTTAGATTCCTAAGTCATGCAAAAAATCTCACACACCCCTCTTCCAATTTTAATGATAACATCATTTACCTCTGAGGATTTCTAATTGAATATTATGTTATTCCACTCCTTCCAAAGGTGTTATACTATCATTGAAGGTACCTCTACCCATAAACCTAAAAATGTTGAACCTTTTCCAAGTAAGGCCTAAGACTCAAATACACCTTTCACACTATTTTATAGTGTCTCATTCCAAAACAATTTCATGCAAAAGGTTCACCAAAAACTTTTCTCAAACTCACATTCAACCAATAGATGGTATATCATTTCTTCACATCACATACATAGCGGGCACTTGTACATGGGCCCAACAAACCAATGCACTCCAACCTTTTTCCTATTAGGATGCACCCATCAATAGCTATCCATGCAAATGCACCAACTTTGGGCCATCAACCCTTTGCATACTCCCTGTTTAGTACTTCATAACCAATCTTCATTGAGTACTCACCTAAGGTTGTTGCACACCAACTGATCATATGAAATTTCCCTATGAATGAGATGTGTCTTTTAGCCATTTCAAATTTGATCATATCCCTTTCACCTAGATTAAGCATCTCAAAAAATTTCCACTGGAATTCCCATCTTCCCCTTTCTCTCTTCTTTACCACATAGCCATCCACCTTATCCCTATAAGCTTCACTTGTTATAAAAATTACCTCTTCCACCCCTAGCAATATGTTCATTGGTTTGTAGCCATTCCATGAATCATGTCAAAATGAAGCCTGATTGTCATCCCTTACTAACCACATCAAATGATCAGTTATTGCTACACCCTTAATATTGGTGTACATCGAGTTATGAATAGTTGGCTTGTAAATCTAGATGAGTAGGAGCATTAGATTGAGAGACTTCTAATGAACATTATTGGGCCACAAATCCATCCACTCCTTTCTTAAACAACTTTTTCATTTGATGAGAGATTACCATCTGTGGGGACTTTTCCTTCAACCCCCTTAGCTTTACTACCTTCCCTTCTAATTAAAATCTCATGAATAGTTCTTGGAAGTTCATCTCAACTGTTCCCAATGTAGTAAGCCATTGTATTCCCAAAACAATATCTGTTGCACCCATGGATATTTCATACTTTGGGCTATCAAGTTGATAATCTCCCATGGATAATTTAATGCTATGAAACTTCCCAGAACAACCAACTATACCACCATATGTAATCAAAGCATGAAACTCTAGAGCTAGATTTATAAAATAATTTAGACAAGTAGCCAACTTTTGGTTGATGAAATTATGATTACTACCTAATTCAATCAACATTGTTGCTTTATGTTTCTTTAAGAAACCCACTACCTTGCGAGTGTATGACAAGAAATGATTGGTTGAGAATCATTTGATTCCTCAATTGACTCCCTTTCATCCTCTAATATGGGTTCCTCCTCTTCTTCCTCACTTGGACCTTCAATATAGAACAATTTATTTTCACTACATTTATGTCCTAGACTATATTTGTGTGACATAGATTTTAGGAACCCGAAATGCTTGCTCTCTTCCTAGGGTTTTCCACCTAGAAAGAGAGAGATTATGGTTCCTAAAATGCTTATGCACATTCAAATTAGGATGTATGCAATGTGATGTTATGTAAATGAACTAAGATAAATGCAATTGACTGATTAAAATGATCTAAAATGAATGCAAAAGTGCAATTTAAGCTATGTTTGAAAACACACTGTGATATGCAAACAACTATGAAAGATGAAGAAATTGAAAGAAATATGTAAAGAAATATGTAGAACATAAGGTACTGGGTCAAATCTGAGTGCACTTGGATGTTGTATGATATTTTTAGAGTTTTTGGAATGTTCATGAAATTTTATGATTTTTCACAGTGGGACTCATTCGCCAAGGGTGGGAAATCAGTCCTCCTACTGTTGAAAAAGTGTCGAGAACTGATTTCTGATAGCCGGGAGTTGATTTTTGACAAAATGTAGATTTTTAGATTTCAAGTGGGACTCATTTTCCAAGGGTGGTTAATCAGTCCTCCCCAAGATTTTTGGAAAATCAAGAGACAACACTGCTACTCCAGATCTAGCAATGTTTGAATATTAGGTTGTCAGGGTCAATTCTTTAAACCTTGTTAAATCTGCAAAACAAAGCAAATCCTTGAATATGCAAATCTGAAGTGATGTCGATGGCTACTCGAAAGTGCTTGAATTGATGATGTAGAATGCTTGAGTGCTTGAATGTATGCTTGAATGAGAAGATTGCTTGAATGTGTTAGGAGATGTAAAATGAGGTTAAAATCACATATTTATACAAATCTTGTGCCTTACTATCTGTTCATACCACATCATAGGATGACATGAAGTGAATTTGAGTAAAATCTCGAAAGAAATTTTGAAATATTTTAAATTTGTGGCCAAGGGGGACTCATTCGCCACCCTTGGCGAATGAGTCCCACCTGGGACCCAAAACCAAGTGTCGGGAAAAATGTTATGTTTAATGTTGTTTGTCGGGATATGACCCAAAAATACACTTAATATAAGCATATGAGGGCATAAAGAGACAAAATAAAGCATGAGAAGGGTGTAAATAGTGAAAATATGCCTAGAAAAGTGTGAAATCTTGTTACAAGACTTTACAACACTTCAAAATAGGACTTGTTAATGAATGAAAAGGTGGTTTTTAGGTGAATTTAATTAAATAGAGTCTAGAAGAATGTAGAAATATCTTACAAAACTTCACAACACCTTGACAAGATGTTGTTATTTGAGTTTTAGCACCAAAATAAGCATGTTCAAGCCAAGATACATCATAAAATTAAAGCAACATAGTTCCAACACTATGAAACAAGACCTAAAATACCATGAAAATGACAAGGGTCCATTTTTCGACAACACATTTAGCCCCCACTTTAGTGAGAGAAACTTGCTTCCTCACATTAAAGTAGCCATGAACATCGAGAAGAGGGTTCAAATGCACTTACATTAGCAAGATGGAATGACAACAAACAAGGAGGATGATCAAGCCCCTAGGATGAAGATCCCATGACAAACTAAACATAAGGACAAAGGAACACACAAGTGTTGAGAGGAATTGAGTGAAGCTTCAATCATCAATCCAACTAGTTGTGAAAAGAGATCTAGGCTGATTGTTTGAAAAAGAAGAATATGTACTCACTCTGGGGCCACGAAACTAGTTGTCGATGGGGTGAGAAAGCCCAAAAATTAAGATACATACGCTAGTTGGTATGCACTCACAAACATGCAAAAGTGGCTATGGGGAAAATTCATGCCGCTAGTTGGGCTTCCCGCTCAACCATGCCAAAGTTATACCCGTTCGATAACTTTAACAAGGCACCACAAGGCCAAAGAAAATGCAAATGTTGGTTTAAGTTTCATAAAATAAGCAAAATAGGATGGCACCACAGACATGCAAGTTATGTTATGCAAGGTGGCCAAACAAATAAGACAGCTCCATAGGCATGCAAGTTGTGTTATGCAAGGTGGTCGAATAAGAATGTTATGTGTAAAAATGTTATGTGTAATATGTTCAAAGGAGTCTTGTTTAGTTCATGTAAGGTCAGTCACTTAGGGAACATTGTGTCTAATGTCTCCAAAAGAGGACCAATCAAAGAATAGTATATTTTCAACTTAGGGGATGCAATGCATCACATCAAACCACCAAAAGGAATGCAATATGCTAAGATAGATCACACTTATGAAGGATGTCACACCCAATGTCATCCACAAAGTAAAAAATTCATCACATAAACAACAAGGCTTCGCTAAGAATTCAAATGAAATAATAGTAATGTATGCCCCCCACTTTAAAGGAATTACTACACATCGTTCTGTGAGAAATTACTTGAAAGTAGAGAAGTAAAGGGAATGCAAAAGGAAAACAAGACATGATAGCCAACCTGGAAAGCTCTATGCCAAGTCATATGTTTCAAAGTTAAGCTGTGTCATGTCAAGATAGAGGAGAAAAGCAAGGAAATAAGGGAGTTTCCCCCCAGAAAAGAAAGCACACCAAACACATTAGGGATCTATGGATTTGGCGTCAGTATGTTTGTTGCTGCAATCTTTTGATTTAAAGAGCTCAGAACTGTCATCATTCCCCAAAGTACATAGAACTGAATGACACAAAGAGAGCAAAAAAAAAGGAAAAAAAAGTCTATTTTGAGTCAACATGGAAGAGACATTGTGGTCTCGACACTTTGCATCGTCCCCAAAAGGAAAACACAAGAAAATACAAAGGAAAAAGGGGGGTTTTTGGGTCAACGTGGAAGAGACATAGGGTGTCTCAATTCTTTCCATCATCCCCAAAAGGAAAACACAAAACAAAAGCGAAAAGTAAAAGACAGAGACCTTGTGGGTCAACATGGAAGAGACATAGGGCGTATCAACGCTTTGCATCATCCCCAAAAGGAAAACACAAAAAAAGAGTGAAAAGTAAAAGACACGACAAATAGAAGAATAGAGATACACATAGAAGAAGTTTACAAAGAGAAGGAAACATCAAACACACGATACGGGGGAACACGATATGCACATAAAAATAAAGAAGAAAAAGGGTAAAAGACAAGCAATGCAAATGTAAGTCAACCATTAACTAAGTTATTATTTTTTCTGCCTTGGATGAACAAGAAGAAAAAGGAATAACAAGGTTAAAATACAAACAAATTCATTACAAGGACAAGGCTAACAATGTCTTGCCTCCCATAAAGTGTAAAAGTAAGAATGAGTCGAGATGAGTGATGGGAAAGGACCATGCAATAGTGAGAATGTGAAATTCTACAACTATAGCATGAAAGGATAATGGTGTTTTAAGGGATGAGAGGAAAAAAGTCAGTGTACGTGAAGTGAAATGTCTTCCTTGAACTTATTGATTTCCTCATTAGGATTAATATCTTGTATTGTTACCCCATCCTTATCAGGAGTCTTCCCTAGTGTAGCAACATTTTTTTTTGCCCCTTGTAGGCCCCATCATGATGGGAACCAATAATTTTGAAATAAATCACACAAATGAAACTTAAATCATCTTAAATATTTATTGTAACTTACTAGGGCCAAAATACCTATCACCTATAAAAATCTCCATGAAATAAGTAGATTTGTAGCCTTGAGGGCGATATTTTTGGAAACAATATTTTTTTAGTAACTCACTTATTTATACTCTAATTTCTTCACATTTTGGAATGTAGGCTCCTTTATTATATCTTCAAAAACCCAATAAAAATAAGGCTCCAATTTGGCAGGATACGAGAGATATACAAATTCCAAATAAATTGTGTAGAAACCCTAATTCTACAATAATTCACTCAATTCTACTCCAATTGCTCTAAAATTTGGACTATAGCTTCTTCAATATGGTATTAAAAAACCTTTTAAATATAAGAAAAAAATTAGCCAAAATATGAAAGATATATGATCTTTACAAAATCCCCTCCAATATTGAGAAAAAGCTTTGCCTTTATAGTGCCAAGATCATGCTTTGATACCACTTGTAATGAAATAACTTGCATAATAGAAGAATATGATATGAAATATGCTAAAAATACTTGATAATTACTAAGAATAACAAGCCACTTCGAGGGGGAAAACCTCCAAATATATCCAATGAGAACAAAATTCACAATATGATCCTAAAATAAGACTCACAATCTCCTATATATATTGCCTAGGATAACACCTATGCCGAGCTAACTAACTAAATAATAATATAATAATGATAACAAGAATTAATTAGGAGTTAAGATAGTGACAAGCTAAGTATTCATAATCTAATGTACAGGAATATTAAGGGCGTAGCAGTTATCAGCAACGTGCACTTTAAAACAAAATTCCATCGTGTTGAACCTTTTCAGGGATTGGCTATTGTTAAGATATGATATATGCTAGCTTTGTGTCCAAATATTTTGATTTGAGTACCTTACATTTATGTTCCTTCGAGTTTCTATACATCCGCCACACTATTTTTTCTGCTAGAGCTAGGTTTTGTGACTTCACATCTTTAACTCCCACACCCCTTGCTTCCTTCATTTTTTGACTATCTCCAGCCCTATCAAAGGTATGTGTTCTCTCTCGTGGGAACCATCCCACATTAATTTACATTAGAAATTATTCAACCTCATAGCATATTTTTTTGATATTTGTAGGAATTTCAACATGTAGATTGGTATTGCGATCAACATCAATTTGATCATTGTGATTCACCTGACCAAAGTAAGCTTGTGACCCTTCCATTTGTCTATCTTTGCTTTGTATTTTTTCTCCATTTCCTCCCAAAGCCCTAGCTCTACTTGGCCTACAAAAAATAGTATACCTAAGTACTTTATTGGGAGGCTGCCTCGATTGTAGTCCAAAATATTTAGTATTTTCTATTGCATTCTCCTAATTGTGTTGAAAACAAGACATTTGACTTTTTTGTAGATTTGCCTCTTGTCTAGCTTCCTTGCCAAGAAGCTCTATCACCTCCCTTATCTCTTCCACTTCTTCCATAGAGTATCATGTCATCTACAAACAATTTATATGATTCGGCCTAATGAGTACAGGTGCTACTACAATCCCTTTCCATCTACCCCCATGCATCTACTAGATATGTATTGGCTGGAGGTATCCATCATGATCACAGACAAGAAAGGGGAGATTGTACCTCCCTATCATAGGCCTCTAGAACCATTAAAGAAACCACAAGGTGATCCATTAATTGCCACTGAATATCTTGGGGTGGAAATACAACAATACACCCATTTCAGACACTTCTTGTCAAATATCATTTTCTCTATTATTTTATTTAAGTACTGACACTACACTCTATTGTATGCTTTCCTCAAATCAATTTTACCACCATTCCATTTTTTTTACTTCTTTTTAATGAGTGTATGATTTCATGGGATACATTTATTCCATCAAATATGTTCCTTCCTCGACAAAACCACTCTACCTTTTGAGATAATTTCCATTACTAAAAAAAGACTTTTTAATCAATTCACCATTACCTTTGTGATTATCTTGTATATCATATGGGTATAGGATCATGGTATGCCAAAAGTGGCAATATTTGTAGGTATGTGGTCAATTTAATTTTTTTTCACCCAAAATTAATGAAATGAAAAGGGTTTTAGAGGAGATTCCTCAGCTTTCCAAAAATATAAATTATGATTTAATTTGAATTTAATAAATAATTATTATTCATTTTCTATTAGAATTATGACTAAAGTCCGGGACGATAGGCTGATTGAAAACATCTATAACTTTCAACGGTATCATATTTTTTGAATCCAAAACATGCTACTACATTATATGCTTTACATACTATAGGATTTCATTAAAAAATAAAAAAATACCCCTTGAATTTTTGACCAAGTTAAGGTGGGTCGCATTTACGAAGTTTTTATATTTTCAAAAGCTGTAATAAAAAATTCATAATTAATTATTTACTTGGAAAAAAAATTATAAAAAATATGCATCACATCCTGACATGAGTCCTCTACTCTATATATAAAATCTTACAAAAAAAATATTATCATTTTATTATGGTTAGGTGGCTCTATTGCACACCTACTCTTATTTTTCCCCGAATTTAAGTACTACTGCTGGAAATTTCAAATTTCACCAAATAGATTTTATTTATTTTTAAATAAACCTAGTATTTTAGGAAACTACATTCAATTTTTACAAATTCTATTCTTACATATTTTTGAAATAATATAGATAACTTATTCAAATATTTACGCCAAGTTGCCTAACACCCATTTTTCTCAATTTTTTACACTCTCATGGGCCTCTGCTTTGGCATACCATGATCCTCAAGACATGCCCATATTGCACAAGGATATCAACCTATAATCAAGAAAGGTTTCACACTTTTCCTTTTTCAAAATGAGTGCAATGTTCGTGTTGTTCAAATCTTTCAACAAACTCACTTTTTCTCCACAACTCTTCCACCAATTATGTTACTTCCTTTCCTAGGAAGTCCCAATTTGTTTGGTAAAATAATGCATTAAAATCGTCAAGGCATGGTGATTTTTACAGTTGTAATTTGAAGGTAGTTGTTTTCACCTCCTCTTCTAAAATTGGCCTTGTTAGCATTGCATTGCTTTCTTGTGTTAGAGTCCTTTCTATATAGTCAAGAATATTGTAATTTAATCTTTCAGCTAAACCATTTCCTCCCAACAAATTTTTGAAGTACTCCACAGTGCACTTTTGAATGCTCTCTTCCTCAAGATTGTATGATATTTCCTTGGTAGTCCTTTATTTGATTTATACGATTCTAGCTCCTCTTAATCTTTGTCATATAATAAAAAAAATTAGTGTTTAAATCCCCCTCCTTTATCTAGGTTTCCTGTGATTTTTTCCTCCAATAACACTCTTCCCTTGCGAGAACTTTATTGTATTATATCATCAAACTTCTTTCTCTTTTGAATTCTTCATTCATCATGCCATATTTTATTATTTTCTCCCCCAAATCTTCCAGTTTAGTCTCTAATGTTGATTTCTCTTCAAATATATTTTTGAAAACATTTGTATTCCACTCTTTAAGCTTTGTGAAATAGAAAGAGATTTATTTTGTGATATTGCAATTGTTGAGAGAATTGGTAAGAGGCTAGAGGTTGAGGATAGGTTGATCTTAAAAGAAGTAGCAAGTGGGATTATGGAATTGGATTAGGGAGGAAGTAATATCACTTAGAGCTTTTAATACAAACATGTTGATTTCTATTCCTTTATTATTTATGTTTGAAAGGTTATTTGTTATGAATGCCTTGTTTGGAAAGGATTGATTTAAATATGTGATAAGTTGCTTGGGATAAGCTTGCATGTTTCTTGGTTGATTATTATTTTGGTGAAATTTTTTAATTTGGATTATTCATATATATTCTATATTGGAATGAATTTATATGATTTTGTTTCTATTTATACTATGCGTAGTATGTCAATACTATACGTATATAGCATGAAATCTGAAATGTGGTATGTGATGATATCTTGAGGTACTTTAGATGGAAATATTATTTGGAATAGGTGGTTGGCTTGGTTATTCCTGGTGTTAGAATAATCCATTGGAAAGGTTGTAACCTAGCTATTCATGTTATTATGTCATCACTTAAATCTTATTTTTGCAATGTATGTAAAGAGTATGAATGGTCAAAACTAAATCAAGCTAGAAGGGTGGGTGAGTGTGTGACCTCCACTCTAAATTCTGGGTGATGAATACTTTGGTCAAAGTAGTATAAGTAGCCACTATTTACACTGCTAGTTCACTATAATCCAAGTTTGCATACTAGGCAGGGATTATCATACATGTAGGTTGTAGCCACTATATGGAAGCTATAGATATGTAGGACACAAAACTATTCTCTAGGAAGGCTAATATTATGAGGTTACCAAACCAATCTCTTCATCAAAGGGTAGGGCCATCTTACCAGTGAAGTAGATGTGCAAGGACCGTAGTAAGTCTATGGTTAGAAAAAAAGTACTTGAGTGATGCTTTTGGCATCCAAGATTTGAGGAAGGACATATGGACCATTTGTATCTCTATTTCAGTAAGCTCGTAGAATCTATATATGTAATCATCTATCCATCTCTATGGAAATTTTTAATTTTAAATGTTATCTTGAAATTAAGAATATGAAATCATTATTGGGTTTGGTAATGTTTGATAGTAATGCAATGATAAAGTTTGGAATGAGTTTTTTTCAAATGTGCAAATTTTTTTGGATAGAAAAGAAAAAAATTATTACTAAGTGTAGGCATATTAAACTATTCACTTGTATGAAAAACATAGTAAAATTGTTGGGTAGAACAATGGGCATGTTATAGTTAGATTTAATGTTCAATTAGGGTTAGGGTCTAGGATAAAGCTTGGGGTTAGGGTTAGGGTATGGGTTCAAATAAGATTAGGGTTCAATTAGGGTTAGGATTTAAATATGGTTCAAAGTTAGGGTTAAGGTTCAATTAGGTTTCAATGAGGTAGATTTTAACTATGGTAAGTGATTATGGTTTAATTAGCCTAGTTAAGGTTATAGTACAATTAAGGTTAGTGTTCAATTAGAGTTGGGGTTTTAGCTTAATAAAGGTTAGGGTCCAAATAGGGTTAGGGTTGAATTAAGGTTACAATATAATAATGGTTAGGGTTTAATTATGGTTAAAGTTAATGTTAGGGTGAGGGTTTAATTGGGGTTTAACTAGAATTATAGTTTAATTGGGGTTATATTAAATGATTAGGGTTAGGTTTTAATTGAGGCTAATGTTCAATTGGGATTATGAATAGGGTTTATTTAGGGTTATTATTATGGTCAAGATTAAGGTTCAATTAGGGTTAAAGTTAGGGTTTAGTTAGGGTAGGGTTTAATTAGTTAGATGAGGGTTAGGATTAGTGTTATTATTATGGTTAGGGTTCAATTAGTATTCTAGGGGTAGGGTTAGGGTTAGTGTGCATAAAGTTAGGGTTAGAGTAAAATTAGGGTTAGGATTAGGGTTAAAGTTCAATCAAGGTTATAATTAGGATTAGGGTTAGGTTTCAATTAAGGTTACAATTAGAGTTAAATTAGGGTTAGTTTTCACTTAGGGTTAGGGTTAGGATTATAAAATAAATGTTTGTCTTAAAGTTAGGGTTTAATTGAGGTTTAATTAGAGTTTGGGTTAGTGTTACCTGGATAAATTTCAATTAGGGTGGGGGTTAGCGTTAGGATAAAGGTAAGGGTTCAATTATGGTTAGGAAATATTTATGCTTAAGGTTAATGCTAGGGTTTAATTATAGTTAGGGTTACAATTATGGTTCAATTAGGGTTTTAAGATTAGGTGTCAATTAGGGTTAGGTCTATGGTTCAATTAAGGTTTTTTTAAAATAATGTTATTAATATCTTATTATAATTAGGATTCTATAATAAATCTTGGGTTTAGGATTTAGTATGGTTGGGGTTAGGGTTTGATTATGATTATATTCCAGTTAGCACTTAATTATGGTTAGGGTTCAATTAGAGTTAATATTAAGATTAGGGTTTAATTCTATGTCTAACCATAATATTAAACCTAAACCTATCCTTAACCTTAGCCCTAATTCTAGCTAACCCTTTCTTATGTTACTTTCAAAGTCAATGCAATATGGATAGAATAAGGATGCAATATTCATAGATATAATGCTTGAATGCAAGAAACGAATGAGATTGATTGACTAATGAGTAAAAACTAAAGGAAAACAACTTGTTTGAAAACACATTGTGTAATACAAAATCACCTAAAAATGAATGGAAAACTGCAATAGAAATGAATCAGATTGAAAGTGTGCACCTCAGATATGGATGAGGACCATAAATAACTTCTGGAATGCTGCTGATGTTGAAATTTAGGCCTGGAGGGACTCATTCTCCATTCTGGGCAAATCGGTCCCAGTTTTGCCAAACTATATTGGAACTCGTTTCTGACAAAAGGTTACTCAAAAATGTAGAAAACTCAAAATTGACCCTGGAGTGGGACTCATTCTCCACTCATGGTGAATGATTCCACTTTTTAATTTCTGAATTTTCAAAGGTGGATTCTAAAGCTTCTGATTTGCACTTTGATTCCCTACAAGTGTCTACTTTCGAAACTCTTATTTACAGCTCTAAAAATGAATTTTTGTCGATATTTTGACTTGATTAATGAGGAGAATACTTTAAAAACCTTGAAAATTGATCTTCAATGATTTCCAAGCTTCCAAGAGACATAAATCTAAAAACATACAAGACAAGAGAGAGAGAGAGAGATGTTGAATGTTACCTAGGCATGGGGGTTTTCCTTGGTCAAACCCCTTTTAGGTAATTAAACCAAAATGATGAAAGAAAGGAATGAAACATGAAACAATGGAATGAATTACCTTTCCATGATGATTGGTCTTGAAATTCTGCAACATAACATGTAGAATCTTCCCTTGGATTTCTTAGACCTTAGCTAAATTGATGACTTGCAATGTAAATGCCCTAGCTTGCTTGACTTGAGATAGAAGATAGATGATGAATGAATGATGTGAATGTGTTAATGGATGAATAGATGTAAAAATGAGTTTAGAGAGGTGATTTTATAGGAAATTCACCTTATTTTCCCATTAATTAGATCCCTAAGGATGACATGGAGAAAAACTAAACTTAAAATCTAATTTTTCCTGCTCAAAACCTTGAAAATGGCTCAAATGGGACTCATTTGCCACTAATGGTGAATGAGTTCCACCTAAATGGGACTAATTCACCACTAATGGTGAATGGATCCCACAAGGGCTATTTTTGCTAGTTGGAATGCCGAGAAGTAAGAAAATTAGGCTTATATGATGACTGTCAGTTATTTGATTAAATTATGCCTCGAGATGCACAATATGGGTTAATAGGGGCCTATTAGTGATGATGAAAATGTTAAATAGGGATTGGGAAACAAAATTTAATGTGGAAGTGTAATTAAATATACTTTACAACACTAAAATGAGATCCATATAGCCTAGGAAGGCACAACATCCAATGTGAATGTGTAGGACACATTACAACACTAGATTAATATTAAGTTTATTTTAAAAACCTTCTAGATTGATGTGAAGATGTATTTAATTACATTTTATAATGTTGAATTAAGGATAAATACGTTCATTAAGTCTAGAAAAGCGTGAAAGTATCTTACAACACTTTACAACACCTTTACAAGACATCGTTAAAAGCATGTTATTCGATTTTCAAGGGTCCAAGACCTAATGTGGATGCATAAAATTCCTCGCAACACTAGATTAAGACCTCATTAAGTCTATTTTATCATGAATTAGGGTACTTTCTTCTACGACACATTTAGCCTCCACTTTAGTGAGAGGATGAACTTGCTTCAATCTCACACTAAAGTAGACATTCAAGAGAGATACAAAATCATGCAAAGGAAAGAAAGAGAAAGATGAATATGAAAAGGTGGATCAAGCTTCAATCATTTTTCCAGCTAGTTATGGATTAGATCTATGTTGTTAGTCCAAAAATAAGATGCATAATCACTCTAGGGCCACGAAACTTTTGGTTGTCCACAGGGTGAGGAAGCCTAAAAGAAGTGGTTTAGTGAGAAATTTATGCTAGTGTGTTGGCTTCCCACCGTATAATGAGAAATTCATGCTAGTGTGTCGGCTTCCCATTATACAAACCATACCAAAGTTATGCTCTTGATAACATTGATAAGACACCATAAGGTAATGCTTTTTGTAAATGTTTTTGAATGTTATGTAAAAATATTTTTGAAGGGGATTTTGCTTTGTTCATGTAAGGTCTTCTTCTTAGGGAGAATTGCGTCTAATGTCTCAAAGAGAGGACAATTCAAGATGTCAGATTGTTATCCATGGGATGCCTCATTCGCATCAAGCCCAATGACACCACCAAGGAGAAGACATGTCGCAAGAAAAAGTAAATCACGCCATGAAATTTGCAAAAGGATATACAGTCTATGTGTGCCCCCCACTTTAAAGCGGTTTCTAACACCATTACTATGAGCAATTTATTTAAAGTAGAAGAAGGTATGAGAGCTTATTTGAAAATCCCTATCCCAAGTCATATGTTTCTGATAAGCTATGTCATGAAAAAGGGTAATATGTCACATGCGAGTCAATCTTAAGACATGTCATCCACATCCCAAGATTTCTCTTACATGTTCATGAAAGGTTAATGATGAGTCAAAAGAGACAACAAGTGACATACAAGGTCAAGGCCATCAAACGCCTTGCCCCCACTTAGTGTAGGACAAAGGTGAGCCTAAAATGGATGATGGTATGCTATGATTCTACAACTATTGCATGGCAAGGAGAAGCAACTAATTTTATTTATGTGGATAAGTAAACAAAGTTTTGGCTTGATTGTGTTTGATTGTGTTTGATTGTATATACTTTGTTACATATGTGAGTAAAGTCCTTGTAATTTGGTTGGTATGAAACATTATGCTTGGGTGGGTAAAGGATGAGTTGGGGTTGGTGTTGAGTTTGTTGCCTGTGTGATGGTGGGTAAAGGATGAGTTTGGGTTGGTGTTGAGTTTGTTGCTTGTGTGATGGTGGGTAAAGAATTAGATGATTCATTGGATGTCCCATGGGGTATGTATGCGGTTCATTGATTGAAGGGGATCTAATGGACACTTGCGCATTCATAACCTCAACAATCTTAGTTTGATGTATCCCTAAGGAAAACATATCATTTGGTTGCACCATAATAGTCTCCCTAGGAGGAGAGTTGTTAGGAGAACGACAATCCAAATGTTCTTGACATTCAAGGATTTGTTCTTCCAACATGTCATCATCGTAAGTAAGGGAGTTATCCATGGTTGAATTGTTTTGTTCGATGATGTTTTCCCACATAAGATTCTCATTATTTGTATGGATTGGATTGTGGAACACCATAATATCATCTTCACTAATAGGAGAGATATTAGGAGATGGGAAAAGTTGATTGTTGTCCATAATCTCATCACAAATAGGGGAGTCATGAAGGGGAGGACAACTAGGATTTTCATGTGTGTCAATGATTGGATCTTCTTGTTCAAATAGAGCCTTCCAATTGTTAGGAACATTAGGAAGGAGAGAAATAATGTTATAACTCTCAATCATTGGGTTTCTTGATACCAACATATTCTCCTCACAAATGTGTTGGTCATGATCATTCATGAAAGTATTGTCACAAATAGGGGAAATGTTGGGAGATGAATAGAGACTAGGTAAGGTGGTGGTAATTCATTCATCTTGTGTTGTTATATTATCTTCCCAAGGGGAATGAGGAGAAGGACAAACAAGACCTTCATGATGCTCAACGACAGGTCTCTGCTCACTCAAGATAATCCCATCACTTTGGGTGCTTAAAGTGCTAGTATAGCCACCTAGGATCACCATGTTTATCTTTACTCTGTATTCCTCCCAACACACCACATGAACAGGACAGATAGACACAAGCCAAGACAAAGTCGCCATCTTCTTACCCTCTCAAAAGCATGGAGACCATCATAACTAGGGAAACGGACCAGGTTCAAAGAACTTGAATGTTCGTTAATGATGCAGTGAGCATCCAGTAAGGCGAGCAACCCAAAAATAGTGTTGTTTTCATTAAGGGTTAAATTTATAGTTACTATTTTGTGGTGTTTTCATATATGTAATAATAATACAAATGGTAATGTAAAGAAATCATGTCAAAGTCCATTTGTCATTTGGAGAGATATTACAATTTTAATTTTGAAAATCCGCAAAATCTTCGTGGTCAATTTTATGCACTTTCTAGAGGCCTCCTACATGTTCGAAATTCGGGTGAAAACAAAATTAGATGGCCTTGAATTCTACTTTTGGCAATAAGATTTCTGTTCAAAAAGGTATTTACTAGAAAATTTGACGGTCAATCAAAAGCGCGGACCCTGCTAAGAGTAATACCAAAATTAATAAAATTCCCCTGCAACATCTCTCTCATAAGCTACACCCCTCTCTAGAAGATTCCCAGAAAGCGGCCAAGACCTCCAAACAAGGACAAACCCAGGACCAAAAAAGGGGAGTACAGAGCGTAGCAGATGCAGGCGGGTCCATCCCAAGTGACCTGTGCCACCCTACAACTGCAGCTCATTATCAGAATAATGTTGTAATTTACTTCATAGCAGGAAAATATTTGGTTTTCCTCTTACATTTTGTTTGTGTCAAGACCTGCTGTTTTGTGAGTTTGATTTGTAGGAGTCATTCTCATCACTAATTCAGATTTTACAATTTGAGAGCTTGAAACCATATTTTAGCACAATTTATGCTAACTAAAATGAATAAAGTTTGAAATGAAATGCAATTTTTAGATGATAATTGATTGATTTGCTATGTAACAATATGAGAATGCAAATGTAAAATGTAAACTATGCATGAAATGAGCTCATTTAAGCTAGATTTGATGAAATGCATGATACAAAAATGTAGCCAACGGATACAGGTATGAAATGGTACCAAATAGAAGCCTAAAAATAGGGTTTTCATCTTTGTAAAAGACAATTTTAGGGTCAAAGGGATCGATCTGCCCTGTGGTGAATGAGTCCTGCATGGACTTTTTCGTACCCCCAAAAACTTTAAGTGATTTCGATGTGTTCTCGAGGCTACGGATGTGAAACCAAATGAAAAATGCGACTTCAAAATAAATGAATTTAGATGCCAAATGCAACCTAAATGCACTTCTTTTATGAATGCAAAATTTAACCAGCATGTAAATGAATCATTGGCGCAAACCCTAATGGAGCATATATGATGAAGTGACTCCAAATCAGAAAAAATGGTGATTCAGGTAAGTTCACGGGGTCAGTAATAGATTTTTGGCACCCACTTGCTTTCTAGCTCTCATAGGATTTTTCACTTAGAAGGAGAAAGATGGGCCAAAAATGCTTATGTTACATTCAAAGTCAATGCAATATGGATAAAATAAGGATGAAATATTCCTAGATATAATTCTTGAATGCAAGAAACGAATGAGATTGATTGACTAATGAGTAGAAACTAAAGGAAAACATATTGTTTGAAAACACATTGTGTAATACAAAATCACCTAAAAACGAATGGAAAACTACAATAGAAATGAATCAGATTGAAAGTGTGCACTTGAGATATGTATGAGGATTGGAAATGACTTATGGAATTCTATTGATATTGAAATTTAGGCCTGGAGGGACTCATTTACCATTCTGGGTGAATCAGTCCCAGTTTTGCCAAACTGTATTGGAACCCGTTTCTAACAAAAGGGTACTCAAAAATGTAGAAAACTCAAAATTGACCCTGGAGTTGGACTCATTCACCACTCATGGTGAATGATTCCATTTTTTAATTTCTAGATTTTCAAAGGCGAATTCTGAAGCTTCCGATTTGAACTTGATGCCCTACAAGTGTCCACTTCTGAAACTTTGATTTACGGGTCTGAAAATGATTTTTTGTTGATATTTTGATTTGATGAACAAGGAGAAGACTTTAGAAACCTTTCAAGTTGATCTTCACGATTTCCAAGCTTCCAAGAGACCTAAATCTACAAACATTAAAGACAAGAGAGAGAGAGATAGATGTTGAATGTTAGGGCATGGGGGTTTACCTTGGTCAAACCCCTTTTAGGTAATTAAACCAAAATCATGAAAGAAAGGACTGAAACATGCAACAATGGAATGGATTACCTTCCCATGATGATTGGTCCATAACATGTAGAATCTTCCCTTGGATGTCTTAGGAAACTAAATTGATGACTTGCAATGTAAATGCCCTAGCTTGCTTGACTTGAGATAGAAGATAGATGATGAATGAATGATGTGAATGTGTTAATGGATGAATAGATGCAAAAATGAGTTTAGAGAGGTGATTTTATAGGAAATTCACCTTATTTTCTAGTTAATTAGATCCCTAAGGCCGACACGGAGAAAAATTAAACTTAAAACCTATTTTTTTCGCTCAAAACATCAAAAATGGCGAATGGGTCCCTCCTAGATGGGACTAATTCACCACTAATGGTGAATGGGTCCCACAGGGGCCATTTTTGCTAGTTGGAATGCTGAGAAGTAAAAAATTTAGGCTTATATGATGACTATGTTGGTTATTTGATCAAATTATGCCTTAGAATACACAATATGGGTTATAGGAGCCTATTAGTGATGATGTAAATGTTAAATAGGACTTGGGACACAAAATTAAATGTGAACATGTAATTAAATACACTTTACAACACTAAAATGAGGTCCACATAGCGTAGGAAGGCACAACATTCAATGTGAATGTGTAAGACACATTACAACACTAGATTAACATTATGTTTATTTTAAAAACTTTCTATATTGATGTGAAGATGTATTTAAATACATTTTATAATGTTGAATTAAGGAGATATATGTTCATTAAGTCTAGATGTGAACCCCAAATCTGCATTACTTCAATCAATGACCACAATTAGCCTAGTTAGTCAATTTAAAATAAGAAAACCCAAGATTCCCTATAAAATTTATTTGAAACTAATAATAATGGAAAGGAAGCAAAAAGCAAGTAAAACACAATGAAACATTATTCTAATGACCAAACCAACATTCTATAGGGGGATTGGTGCTTCTTTGATGTGGAAAGAAGCCCTTTCCCAATCCCTTGATAAGCTCTTGATGATGGAGATGTGTGATTCTTGACTATTAGTGCAAATATTCAAATTGTGGATGATACAATGCAAAGGATGAGTTCTCTATTTATAAGAGAGAATGATGGAGAGACATGCAAAATGGGTGAATTTGGGACTAACTTTCAACCAATGGCAAGGTGCCACTTGTCAAGAGATTGATGGGTGAAGGATGTGCAAGTTTTGATGAATGTGCCAATAAATGACATTAGGTGGTCCTTTCAAATTTGAAATTTTTCTTGTTTGAGGGAGAAGAAGGGGTCTTAAATGCCAAGTGGGGGACATGTAAGAGGGGAGTTAATGCTATGTTGGAAGGGACAAGTCATGTGGGAGGGAAAATTCAAATTGGAAGAATATTTCCTCAAAGATGCCATTTTGAATGAAATGATGAATTATTGGGAATCAAATTAAATTGATTTATGCTACCGTTGCAAAAATCTAGAGAAAAGTGGATTAGGATTAGCATTAATCATGGTTTGATTAATTAAGATGAAGATTAGCTGATTTTAACTTTTTTGACTTAGATACTTGGATTTATTTAAATCAAATGGGAGAAAATTGATGCATTAGTAATTTAATTAAATAAATTTAATTTATTTAATTAAATAAGGAACATTTGAAGATAATTAAATAAAATTGATTTAATTAATTTAAGGAGGATGACTTAGGATTTAATTAAACAAAAGATCATTTATCTAATTCAAAGAGGAAATGATGACAACCAGGACGACAAGGACTTATCACGAACCAGCGAACCCAGACTGTACTCTTACCACGCCCACCTCATCCTCAACTGCTTTTGCCATCCTCACAAACCTTACAACACCTTTACAAGACATCGTTAAAAGCATGTTATTCGATTTGAAAGGGTCCAAGACCTAATTTGGATGCATAAAATGCCTTGGAACACTAGATTAAGACCTCATTAATTCTATTTTATCATGAATTAATCCCATGTCAAGTAAAGGGTACTTTTTTCTACGATACACTAACCCTAACCCTAAACATGGTTGTAACCCTAACCCTATATCTAATTGTAAATGTAACCCTAACCATAACCCCGACCCTAACCCTAACCATAACCCTAACCATAACCCTAACCCTATCCCTAATGTTAACTATTTGTAACCCTAATCCTAAACCTAACCCTAACCTTAACTCTAAACCCAACCCTAATATTAACCTTAACCCTAACCATAATCTTAATCCTAAACCTAACCCTATCCCTAATCATATCTCTAATTATAATGCTAACCTTAACCCTAATCCTAACTTAATCATAACCCTACCTTTAACCCTAACCCTAACCTTTACTCTAATCCTAACCCTTAACCTAATCACAAGCCTACCCATAAGCATAACCCTATATCTAATAATAAGTATAATGCTAACCCAAACCCTAACCCTAACCCTACCCTTAACCCTAATTTTATTTCTAACCCTGACTCTTAAGCCTAATTTGCACTACATACACTACTAGCACATGGGTGATCCCACAAAGCTGGTTTACAATTTCTGGGAGATTCTATTTTTTGCTGAAATCACATATTTTTAGAAAATATAATGATTTAATCCTTACAAAGTTCCATTTAAACCATTCCAATCGAAGAGGGTTTCATCAAACTACCTTAGATAAAACCTCCTTGGATAGAACCCACCAGGCTCTTGAAGCCACACCCATAACAAGTCCCTACAACCCATCAAACAAGCCGATAAAACCACACTTCTTGATTCCAATTCCTTGGGATCAAATGAACTCATTTAAAATTCATTTTTGCAAGTACAGTCACATTAAGCTTCCCAAAGTATAATTTTGAATTTAATTTTATGAGATGATATTTTTATTTCTGAATGAGCTTTTCATTTAAAATTCAAGTTTTTATCTTGTTACATAGAAAGAGATTATGCCGTAAGAAATTTTTTTTTGAATAAGAGGCATTTAGCCTATATATTTATATTAATATAGAATATATCAAAATGTGACAAGAGTATCTGATTTCCAGCTGAAACTTGGCAATAAACTTACAAAACTTACATTAAAAATCCCATACCAAAAAACCCCCATTCTATAGCACTGATATTCCCATACCAAAAACCCATAATCAAAACTAAAGGTGTAGTATACATGTCTATAATTGAAGTATTGAAAACCTATAGATTAGCTATTGAGGACTGTAATAGAACAAAAATCCTCAAAACCTAACAGCTAAAACATTATCATTGGAACAAAACAAAAAAACCCCAAAATTTTCATTCCTCCATAGCAACTGGTTGATTTTCACCTTGGCTTTCACCAGAAGATTCCAATTCCCTAGCTCTCTTTCGGCCAGCATACACTTTCAGACCCATTGCTTTGTTCATTTCTCTTGATGGTACATGACAATTTTCTACTTTTGCAAACCTCTTGACCACAACTCTGCTCATTCAGCCAGCTACTACATCTCTATTATGTGCATCTACCATCCTCTTGACCTCATCACAAGGTTTGAGCAGCGTGGTTTCTTTTTGCTTATGGATTTTCCCATAATTGGGATTTCTTTGTGAGTGCAACAGATATTGAAGTCCTTGATCCAACAAAAACAAATTGAATTTCGATACATACAAAAAAAGTTATCTGTTATACAGTCTGCCTATTTTTGAATAGTAATTGGTTTGACTTTGAAAAATGATTAAGGAAAAAATATTTAATAAAACACTATGAAACCAATTGGAAGCACTAGATATTGTAGCTACAAATCTAAATTTGAAAAAAATAGAATTTTATCCTTCATGGAAAACAAGTAATGTGTTATAATGGTGAGCATCACTCTTTAAAAATGGTGTTTACTAAAAAAAACTAGTTTTCAAAGGAGATGGAAAAAGAAGTGCAATCGGATTCCAAATTTTTTCAAATATATATATATATATATATATAGAGAGAGAGAGAGAGAGAGAGAGAGAGAGAGAGAGAGAGATCCTTCTCGAAGCATCTATTACACTTTTATGTGAGAAATTGATTTTAAAATAGACACCTTGAGAAGGATATCTCTTTGTATATATATCAAGTGCCATATAATGATTATCCTACAAAATATCATGCGAAAGCCTCCAAAATCTCACTTATCATGTAAAAGCTACATACATATTGATTTGCCATCTAGATGAGAAGATTCTATTTTCACTTGTAGTGTTTTTTCCCAATTTGATGGCAACTTTCCTTTTTCATTTGCATTGCTTTATGTTTTAAATTGGCACACAAATATTTAACACCAAATAATACCCAATTTCTTTAAAGAAAAAATCCATATCTATCTAATGGAAAAAATCTAGATTTGTCTAAGTTTATTTTATTTCATTGTTTAACACTAATTATTAATTGTTTAATTTGGCTACATGCAACTAGAATTTGCAGCACATTGCATCCATATACACCCATGCACAAACACGTATATCTAAAATATTAGTGTACATATAATTTTTTATCATTGTAAATGTAATCCTTAAACCTCCTTTAAATGCGCGTGCTAGTATTTAGAAATTATGCAAGTTAAAGTGTAAAAATACTAGATCCTCTTCCATATTATTTCTTTATTCTCAAAGAATAAAATATATTATTTATTATTATCTTTTAACAAAATAAAATCAAGCTAATTTTTTAAGGACATTATATTATCAATTTTCAAATAAACCCAAACATGTTTCATTGTAAGCTTACAAACAAATAAATAAAATTCTATGAAAAATGTCTTTTTAATAAGTACAGTTTTAAATTGAGATTGAATTAAAAATTAGAAAAATCAATTTGCAGTAATACTTCATTATCTCCACTTAACTAAAATTATAAAAAAAATAATAATAAATATAGAAGTCTGCTGCAAGAGATTAAGCAGAAATGAGGAAGGAATAATATGCTCTGCTCTTCCTCCATCTACATCATTGAAAGAGATAGAAAACAAAAAAACACCCAAGATCAAATCTGAAAATGTGAAGTTATCCCTGAAATAAAATAATAAAAAAATCTGCTACAACTGAAAGAAAACGGTGAAACAGCCTGCTCACAGAGACGGAAAACTATTCATATTTACTATATTCTAAACATAAAAAGTGATTTTACACTGAAATTATCTTAGCCATGAAAGGCCTGCCAACTTTTACATTCAAAAATTTAAAGGGAAAGACAGATTGGTGTTCATCAAAATTCGATTTCACAGTAATTCTACAAAAATACTTCAAAAACAACTTTATGTGAATATCCCAAAAATCTAGCAGCAACCCACCTCACTAAAAGATTACAGACTTTGCATGGCGGTGTACGAGTGCTTTAATAATGGGTTCACTGTGTTTGCCCAATACTCGCACGGATGCGTCTCTAGCTTGTGTTGCACAATGCTCAATGGCCCAGCATTTATTACCAACCCAATACTTAAACCTTCCGCCTGGTGAGCTGCCATGGCAAGAGTTCGCAAGTCGCCTGGCACGGTGTTTACAACGGCCTTCAGGATTTCCTCGCCGCAAGGAATGGGGTCCTCAAGAGTCTTGTCAAAGAATTCATTCGACTGCGTTCCGGCCCAATAAGCAGCCACATAAGATGCCCGAACCCAATTCTTTTCTTTCAAATTCATTCTAAGGTAGTTAGATAGTTCTTCCTCCATCATTTCGTAAACCTCGACAAATTTTGCAGTGTGGGGAAGGTCTGTGGGAAATTCTTCTCCTGACGACCTTGCGGCATTGGTTTCATCCAGCGCTATGTTGTGTAACTTCTCAAATTGCGCATTCAAGCTCTTGAAGGCAGTGTTGAGAGGCTTCTCCAGAGCGCAACGCTTGCAGTTGCAATTGAAACCTCAGGCCTCACACATGGCTTGTCGCTGTGGGAAGGAGAGCAGGGCATCGAAGTAAGAGATGGTGATTTCTTCTCCCTTCTCGATTGGCTTTGCTGCATTCAAAAACATGGCTCTTCCTACATTAAGCCTGGTTGCGTTGGGGAGGCACGAGTGATTAATAAACGATGGTAGCAGCCACAGACCGCTGAAACCCTGACCTGAAGCCGAAATATCTGCCTCTGCGTATGTCTCAACCACCCTGCCTAAGGAGTTTCGGGAAACGATGTCTCGGATGCGGTGGATCTCAGGTTGCACCAGCGGCATTTCTGATTTTTCTTGACAGCGGCTGTTTGTATCAAACAATTCCATGGCCGGCGTCGAAGCGCGGACCTGTTCAGAACCGTCATCTAGAGCATAAAGCTGATGGAGCAGTTTCTAAGATTTATCGGCAGCACTGATGACGGCGGCTACAAGACCCTCATGCGAAGAGGAAGACTCTGTTTTGCGCCATTTGTTGAAGGGGCCTGGCGTATTATCGATGCGTGGCGTTTAACGCCTCGCTAAAGACTCCCAGTGCATGTTTCCATTGCTGGCCTGCAAAGCCCCTGCTTCGTCCCTGGTCCGGTTTCCCGCTCCCCAATGAGAGAATTGCCTCTCCAGGCGCTGCAATCCCAGCAAAGTCAGAAGCTGGCGGTATCTGGCAGCCAGAACTGCCGAGCTATGCCAAAACCAGAGTCAATATACTTTGAGGGCTATTAGGCACCGTTTACGTTTCAGCATGCCCTGCGACTTTCAAATCTTTAGAGAAGTTGTTGCAGAGAGGGCTTTTGCTTTAACCGAATTATTCAGATGGCCGGTATCGATCTGGAGACTCTGGTTACAATCCTTTAACGCCTTCTAAAACTCGCCCATTTGGAGGTGCGCCTCTGCTCGGTTGGAATAAGCGAGCAACCTCGTCGTTCTCGGCGCCTCGCCATTATTTGGGGCTTCCTTATCAAATATCTCCGAAGCATCTTGTGCTGTGTGGAGCCGAGACATGGCGTCCGACATGTCCGACATGTTTTCCATGGTTGGAAGTTGAAGCGATACAACTCTGCGAGAACTTTCCCAAGCAGTGCTTCTGCCTATGTCGTTATCCATTGTTTTAATTAGGAATTCCCTGTACAATCTTAAATAACTGTTGTACAAGCGTTTCCAGGTCTCTGGAACGAATCGTCACCTTACATTGGCCAGTTATATGAGCCAGTCTTCGCAATCTTTTTCGAAACAGTAATCTTGGCACGTCGGCCACGATGGTATCCATTGAGGTTTTTTAAATGTTAACTTATTCTTGTAACTTCCATCCTACCACGCTTGCGGCCATGGTCGTTACAACGTTAAATTAGGATAAGCAGTGTCCTATCACGGTATTAGTTAAGCATAGGAATATAATATGATAGAATTGCGTAGAATTTGAAGTCTGCCTCTTGCAATATGGTAGGACAAGACCATAACATGGTTTATTTGTAGAGCTTGAGTTTTATAGGTATCTGGTATAGTTTGAGAGGAAAAGAAATGCACCAACTCCATTAAGATTAGAAATAGTATGTAAAGGTGTTATTAATTACTTTATAATTATAGATATTAACAGATTTAAATTTTATAGAATTATTATTGGAGATTAGTTTAAAAAAAGAAAATGATAAAGAAGACAAATTGATATTATGCTTGATGTATAAAGGAAATGAAGATTAATATAAGTATACACTTTCAAATTAGCTTACACCTAATTACACTTGACTTTACCTTACATTAATCAATTAATCATTTACTTTTATCCCCAACTTTAATTAAATAAATTTAATATCATAAAGAGAATTTGCATATAGCATTTGGATGAAATTCTTGACATTTGTAACCAATATGTACATTGATTCATATCTTTGATGGTTTGGGAAATGAAAATCGACTAGGCTTGCATTCACTCTTGTTGGTAAGTTGGTAGATTGTAAATGAGCTAAATCAAACTACTTCAACAAGACATATTACAACAACAGGAAATACAAACCAGTTCAGTATATAACTGTAAAACTTAAAATCACTTTTCTTGGTAACTTCTCCCAAAATTATGAGGTAGTTTGAACCCTCTCAATAATTGTAGTCTACTTGCAATTTACAATCTACATCAATTATGCAAACCTCGTTTAATTATCTATGCAAATTATTTTGTCAACACTCTTTTACAGCCCATTTCTATAATTGAACCACACAGATGTAAATTGAATGAGAGTTTCACATATTACAATTGTAAAGTGTTGAATCAGCTACAAGTGACATTTCAGCAAAAGGTTTTGATGCATAAATGAATTTAATTTGAGCTTCAACATCATTGTGGACTAATGTCAGAGCAATGACAAATTTACAAAGTTTTCCTTGCCTTGTATATTCTAGTTACATTGTTGAATTTTTTTCTTTGTAAATAATTCTTTCGAATCCATTTCTTTCAAGCCCCATATCAACATCCGATAAGTTAGTTCTTCATTGCAAATATTTAATATGAAAGAATAAAGATTGGGGACTTCAGCAGAAGGATCAAAACTAACTGAACAAATTTTCATCGATACAAGTTACTTTTAGAATTAGTGCTCATAGAAGTGTCAAGCATACAAAGCTGGGGTGGAATTCTGAATGGTTAGAGATCTGATGCACCTAAAGATTACTATCTATTGAAAATAATTTCAATTTCTGTAATAACTTTCAAGTAGGAAAATTAAAGTGGTGTCCTTTTTAGTTGCACATGTTAATCAACATAAAGAAATAGTAGCTAGACAAATTAAACATGGGGATGGTAACAGAAGTTTTCAGAATGGGCTGGCCATAACTTTTCCATTAAAATTTCCCTCATTTGGTGTACTTCAAAATTTTATTATGCCCGTTAGCATGATCAATTCCAGCTATTATGATGTCTATTGTGATTTTTCTTAGCAGGAAATAATCTATTTTGGCTCTTATTTTATTCACACCTGCAGATTAAACCACTGCATATAGTAGCCAAGTTCTTTTAGCACGGTTTGATCTTCTATTATACATTAATTTCTAAATAATGAGATATCATATTTTGAAAACAAGTTTGGAATAGGCAACCTAGTGGTGTGCAAGAGCAATGGATTGTGTTAGTGCACAAAGTATTCATATCTTTGGTCCAAACAATTCCACTCTAGACACGTTTGCAAGTTTCTATTCCATGAACTGAAATTTCACCTTCAAAGGTAAATAATAGCAGAATACGAGGGAAGTAACGCTAGGTCTTTGTAATGTAACGTGCAAGGGATTTTTATTGGAAAGTATAATAGCACTGTCTCATATGCACATTTTCTTTAATAGTTTTTGCTTTTATGTTTTATTTTGCTCTTCATTAGATGTATTTTTTTTTGGACATATATTAGATGTTAGTCCACTTCTTGAAAAATCTCACTTAAATGACATATCTTGAATTCTAACATCAGTATATTTTTAATAGTTTTTTGAAATGTGTGACTGAACATTTCAAAATATTTACACTTTATTTTCTATCTAATAATATGAAAATGTTTGTTATACATATGAGAAAATAATGATGAGTAATACCATAAATATTACTTCACATATTTGAAGGGATAGTTTCATGGTTTTTACAAATCAAAAGTGAAATTAAGAAACATAAAAAACCTTGACTCAAGTTACAATTCAATTTAACAATATGAATCGAAGTCAATTATATGTTGAACCAATTATATAATTCAACATCTTTCATACAATTATAGACATACCAAAAAACTATAGGAACTTAAATAATATGCTAAAAACTTAATTTCTACTTCCATTTCATTATTGCTTTCCATTCAACAAAAGTTAATTTATTAGTTTCTCAATATATTTAATATATCTAATTATTATTATAAATTGAAGTGAATCATTATTAGCCGATAGGCTATTTTGTTTGAAGTTTCCGCCGGGATTTTCGTCAGCCCAGCCGTGAAATGGTTTTGTCGGCGTTGGGGGGTTGCTAGCCAGTGGGGAGGGAACCCTTTTTTTTGGGCGACGTGGGCATTCGTAATTACGTGGGTTGGTGGCAGTGGAGAATGGTGTCGTTGTAACGGGGAAGGTGAATGGTAAGTGTTTGTTGGTGCGAGCACCAATACATCTTGGACTATTAGTGTACGAGGGCGGAGGCAGAAGTAAATGCAATATTGAATGTTTTCATGTGGGAAAGCATACTTTGATTAAGTTGTATTGTCGAAAGAGCCATTGTGGTGTGGGTTTGATACCAAACCACTATTAAAATTGTCGGCCTCGGCTCCATTTTTTAGCAAGCTGGAGGGTTGTAAAACTATAGTGGCACAAAATTTGTAAGTCTTTTTCGATGGGTATTTTGCAAAAACCAGTAATTTATTGTTCATGTCTTTCGTTGTTTGTTTATTGTAGGTTTTGATAGCAGGTTGGAGGGTTTTAACA